>ML509838.1:67468-92091 GCA_005239535.1 Nicotiana rustica
TCTGATTATCAGGCCGGTGCTAGATATTGATTGCGTGGTCATACTTCATGGTGAGCTGCTTTCTCGGCGACTTCCTAGCAGCACCCTGGAGCTCTTTTGTTATATTTCTCCGTCCATTTCATTCAGACGGAGACTCTGTATATATTGTAGTCATTGTATATTCAGTAGTTGGCCATGACACTCGTGACACTAGTTCCTGGCACACACGCGTAGTGTATATGTATATCTTTTGGGTTCGGGGTTTACATGCATGTGTATGTTTTATTTCGGCTTGTATCTATTATGACTTTACCCTCACTCAAGGCTAGTATCATGTTAGTTGTTATAAACTGGAAATATTTGACTTGGTTAATTAGATGGTAAGGGTATCACTTAGTGTAAATTGTGTTGGCTTGCCTAACTCCGTCGTTGGGCGCCATCACGACCCGGATTGGGATTCTAGGTCGTGACAAAACCTTACTACTTCTAGCCAAATAGATTCAGATCTCTTTAGATCTGAAGTGTTTGGAGTTTGTTTAGTGGTTTTCCTTTAAGACTCTTTCGTTTTACCATCATTATCTACCGATTTCACTTTTTCCCTAAAAACTAGGTTTCATTTTTTTTTAAGTTTCTGCAAATGTTTTAAAATGCTTAAAGGCTCAACTCTGGCCTTTGTTCTTCAATGTTCAGCTAATTTCATTGCTTGATGTTTCATCTCTGTGTTTTGATATGCTTAAAGTTTTCCGCTATTCGATTATCTATCTCACTGTTCTTTCCCGTTTGCCTTGGCTCTGTCAAATAATTTGATTAATTGATTTATTTGCCTAATTAGGGTTTGAAATTATATTTTCTTTTAAAATTGGTATCTCTCCGAGATTTTGATTTATTCTTTCCTTATATGTGACTCATAATTGGTACTGCCTTCCTTAATTATGCTATTGGACTGATTTCTGGGTTTTGATTTATTCTGACCGACCTATAAATGGTCTATGACTTATTTCTTACCTTATTAAATTCACTCTTGCATGTTAATTGATTCTCCCTAATCTAAGTGATATTTCCCGGATTCTGTTGTATTAATTGATTGGATTTAGCCTTAATTAACTGGTTGAATGATTTGCATACCTTATTTGTGAACTCTTAATTTACTTTGTTGAATGCTATATAAACCTCACAATTCTGATTTTTTTAAACGCACGGAAAGATACATAAAAACACATACACACACAAAAACTCTTACTCACACACTCACAACTGTAGTTCGTTCTGTTACTTTGTTGTACTGCACTATCTAGCCGGCTAAAAGCCAAGGCTAGACTCTTGGATTCCACTTGCCTCCCCCTTCCTGTTTGCTATCTCCTTAACTGGTATGCCTCCATTTGTGTTATCATGTTCTCTTCTATATGCTATGCAGTCAGTTTATTATAGATTTCAATATGCTTTTGTTTTGAGGTCTAACTCCTGGCCATCATTTTCCTCAACTACTATGCCTTAGTTCTTACTATTTTATGTTGTTCTATGTGTTTTATAGGAATAGTTTATTTAAAACCATGGTATGTTTCTGTTTGTCATGCAGTTCCTATTTATTTCTTTCTTAACTAGCATGCCTTAATCCCTGTTAACCTATCCTGTTCTATGTGCTGATAGTTTACCTTAGCATATTCCTGGTCGATCCATGATTTCTATATACTTCTTTCAAGACTAGTATGCTTTAAACTCCTGCTACCTTTGTTCTATGCACTTGTTTGGCTAATGATTCTAAATTCAGCATATTTCTCTGCTAAATACATGTATATATGATTCCACCTAGTAATAGTTAATAAACTAAGTCAACTTCAGAAATGTGAAACCTTGTTTGATCCAATTGTGTGTTCTATTCGGACCCTGTTTAGGTCCGTCTATTTAAGTGTTCTTGTTGTGATGGTTATATTACCGGTGTCTATGTCATAACCAATTAGCCAAAATATGGTGTATGTTCTATTTGCAGTCTTGTAATTTGACCCTATCTGCTTTTAAAATCAAACTCTTTTTCTAAAACTATCCCCTACCCTTATGTACTATATTTCAAACTTCACTCTTAGTTATCTAAGGTCCCACCATCCCCAGTGTGAGCACTGCCTTAGGTCCATGAGACTCCTCCGAACTCTAACACATTTGGGCTGGTCTTCCAATCTGTTACAAAACTGCTTTCTTTGAAAGGTTCTGGTGTGAGCATTCCCTGGGGTCCTTGAGGCCCTTGGGAACTTTGACACACCAGAAGCCCATTTTGTGTATTACGGACTACCTGTGGACATCAGACTTGCTTGAAGGCCTGGTTTCCAGGTTGACGTTGGGCATGCCAAGGCTCCCTATAGTGTTATAAATATCTTTGTGTAATTCATTCGTATTGGTCTCTAATAATGTAATAATATTTGTAAAAACAGATATGGGGTTATTAGTAAAATCAGGGGAGGGAGTTTTATATATCTTTTATAAAATTCGGTTAGAAATCATGCATGTAGGTTGTTGTGATTTCTTATGTACATACTGTTAGAAATCATGCCTGTAAGACTTAACTCATTATTTGTAATCCTGAATTTTCACACTTTTCATCCTAGAAATCCCGCTTCTAGTTAGTTTTATCAATTCTGCATCAAGAACCATATTTGTAAATCTCCATGTGTGCATTAGAGATCATGTCTCTAGGATCTTTTTTCTTGAACTTGTTTGGCAACTGGTTAACGCCTTTACACGCTTAAATATCATGCCTATAGGGAATGTGTAAAATTAGTTTCAATACTTAGATATCATGCCTATAGGAAATACATATAAAATCAGTCTTAACACTTAGACATCATGCCTATAGGAAATAAGTGTAAAAATCAGTTTCTGCATTTATATACCATGTCTATAAGAAATAACACTTGTAACCAGTTTCACCACATAGAAAGCATGCCTATAGTATCTAAAGGATAAGATATGCCTGTTAAAATTAGTAGTTGGTTTACCGCTTAGATACCATGTTTATAGGATTCTACCGGGTTATCACTTAGGTAAGCCTGTAGGATAAGTAAGAATTCTTAGTTTAAAACTATGATTTCTTGTTGCTTGAAACGTGCCCAGATTCAGAGTAAATAACAAAAAATTAGTAGGAAAACTGATAGGTACTCGCTGCCTCGCTTTAATAAAACTCTATATATTCTGTTTATGCTCATTTCGATATCCTGCCTATAGGATCCTAAATCATTAAAAATTACTTGTTTGAATAGCGTGCATTTGTTTGTCTATTTGTGGAGGTTAACATGAGCCCCCTTAATTGCTCCTTATGTGGCAGTCGTAGTTGACTTTTGTTTGTCGCTTAGTTTTCTCCTTTTAAGCAACATAGGTGAGTCTAGAACTACTCAAAATAAGAGGTCCTAAACACCTCCCGGACCATAGGTAAGGGACGGGTAGTGCACGCTTAAGGCACGAATTAGAAGCTATTAGAACATTTAGGTAATAACAGAAAGGTAGTAATTGGATAATAAAAGAGATGATGACATGTGCGTTAATACTACGCGTAACACCTCAATTTGGGGAAGGTTACCGAGTATTTCATAGAAATGATCGTACAGTCTAAAAAACCTAGGACCCTTTTTGATTCCTGCTGTAAAGGAGTATCTGTTTGTTTTAAATTATTTTGCTTTCCTTAAAGACTAATTCGCTTAATTGAGTTTGGACGGGACCCACCTTTGTGGACCTCGATGGGTGCCTAAAACCTTCCCCTCAAGGTAATTTCGAGCCCTTGCCCAATCTCTGGTAATGTAAACTGGTTTCATGAGTTATTTACTTTATGTGCCCAACGCACCTTAATTTGTTAGGTGGCGACTCTTCAAATCCCATACCCCGTCCCAAAAGGAGTTGTCCCAAAATGTCGAAACTCGAACCCCGCGAGGGAAAAGGGGGCCCGACAACATGGCAACTCTGCTAGGGATATAATTAGGCTCTTACCATGACAGGCTTGCTTTTTGTGAATTAGTCTTAAGCATGATTTATTCTGTTAATACGTGCGCACCCTTTCCCTTTCCCCTTTATGTGAATTTAATTGCCCATTTTTCAAGCATTTATGATTTCCTTCACTACAGAAACTGACTTGTTTCCTTGTTTTTCTTTCTTAAACGTCTATCAATTATTAAATACCACATTTATCATTTTTAATGTGAAAATACGTGACAACGTGCTATTTATTGTTGCATAAATCATGCTCAACATCATATTCCACTCATGCGTAATCAATCCTATAGCAACGCTTGATGAGTGTTTGCGCCCTTCCTATATATCACCATTTAAATTCGGAAAGGCTTATTTTCGGTAAAACTAGTCGATCAGCGGTGCAATCGACGGTTTCGTGCCTTTCCTCCTCAAGTCATCCGCTTGAGGGTACGACTTAGACCCCCATAGAAACCTTACTTAGATTAATTGTACATGCATCATGGTCAAATCTAGCCGGGTTAATATGTTGTCCACATAATAACCTTTTAACAAAAACCTTGTCCAAAAGTCCACCGGGGTTTCCATAATCCCAATGGACGCAACCATGATTTTGTGCATTAATTTTTGAGAAAAAAGTGCCAGTATGCTAATCATCGATGTATAAATAGTCGAATCTGGAGGGGGAAAGGGCCTAACCATATTTGTTTTGCAGAAAATGAAGCACAAAGTCCCCATGTTCGGCATGGTCCGTAGTATACCACCACTGCTACTAGATTGGTGAGAAGATCTTTCCTCAAGTGACAAAAAACATGTGAGGAAGGTCCTGGGAAATTTTCCTTCTCTATTAGGCATCCAACCAAATAGTATGTTGATTGAAGTTGCAATGATGTTTTGGGATAGTGAAAGATCAGTGTTTTGCTTTGGGAATATAGAAATGACCCCGCTCCTGGAAGAAATAGGGGGATTCGCTGGGCTACATTGTGACAGTCCTAGTTTATTGTTGCCAGAAAACCGTACCGCTAGGGGATTTCGAAAGATGATGGGTCTGTAAAAGAACGATGATCTGGAATTCTTGAAGAAGTCCTACATACCCTTTGACTACCTGTATGAATGATACGGTCAGAGCAAGTCCTATCGTATCTTCCACGATGAATTCTCTATCACTTCCTTGGGTCTTATATACCACAGGGTTTTTGTGTTCGTTGTCTGCTTCCTGGGTATGATAGTGTTCCCAATGCAAGGGGAAAGAATTCACACCAGGCTGGCTATGGTAGCCAAGACTTTAATGGAGGTAATTGAGGGACAAACATACACCATTCTCCCTATGATTATAGCTGACATCTATCGGGCCTTGGACCGCTGCCATAAGGTGTTTAAACATTTCGAAAGTTGCAATTTGTTGCTACAACTTTGGTTATTGGAGCATCTCCAAAAGGGTCAATATCGTCAAGAGTTTTCACAAAGGTCGTGGAATGATCATATAGAATTCCATCACCCTAAGAGAATGACTTATATCCCAGAGAGATTTGCTCATCCAGAGAGTGCTACAAAATGGGTACAGTTTTTCGACAATTTGACAGAGGATATTCGAATGGTTCCCCACTGACGAGTTCATCATCAGATCCATAGACACTTCGCACTTGGTGTTGATCGGGTTAAGAGGTATATACCCCTACGTTCCCATTAGGGTTATGAGACAGGCAGGCAGGAAGCAGGTCATACCGCGGGTTGCCAAAATGAGTCATTACCGGGTAGATTTTTAGGATGACGACATCCCTTACAAGTGTCAAGCTCAGCATATGTGGCACTCAAAGATTATTGTAGAAAAGGACACCATCGAGATAGATAGGTGTCACGCAGGGCATGTACGCTTTTACTTATCATGGTTGGAAGACAACCTAGCAGGGATAGTTGAGCCGGGAATCGGTCAGGGAAATAGGGTCATAGACGAAGCTGCTGAAGCCCAAGTGAAATACAACAAGTTGTGCAAAAGGATTCATGACTCCGAGGCCGAGCATCTGCAGATACACGAGACAGATAATAGATTAATCAATGAGTGGAGGGAATTGGCTATCACGTCTAATTATAGGGTGGAATATCTGGAGCAGGGTCTCATGGAGCCGGAGAAAAGACGAGAAAGAGAGTCGCCTACTTCCAGAATGCTGAAGGAAGCGAAGGAGGGCATCTAGCAAGGGCTTGCTATTGGGAAGGCGCGAACTGGGGAACCTGATCGATGGAGCTAGGAAGATCAAGCCTCGGGAAGGTCCTTTTGGGACCAAGTAGAGTAGATTTATTTGCTTTATCAAATGTAATAAGGCCAAGTGCCAGTAGTGACTTATCTTATCTTAGTGTCGTTTTAGATTCGTCTATTTTTACATTAATGAATTGAGGCAGTTATTGGCACTTAAATTCTCCAAATCAACTTGTCTCTATGCCTACCTCGGGCACAATGAGGCTCCCAAATTAGGACGCGAATTTACATTTCCGCAATATGTGTTTAAATACTGCAAATACTCTTTTCAAAAATCTTACTAACTTGGTTACCTTTTTGTTTTTCTTTCTTTCCTTTTGATTATTCCCCTTCCCTAAGGTTGATTCGCGCATACTGGCCTCATCAGCTTATCATACTAGATCCCGGGGCCCTCCACCTTCTCCTCCTCCTAGTCCACCAAAAGGAAAAGGAAAATAAAAAATGGATGATCTGAACGGCATCAGAAAGGACAATGCTACACACGTTGAGGATGTGGAAGCTTCCGATGGTTGGGGTACTCAGTCCCCAAATGATGTGGTTTCACGACTTGAGCAGAAAATACTTGAACTTCAGGGTGAACTTGAGCAGGTCCGTAGCTTGGCAAATCTCTCCCTCACACTAAACATCCCAAATGTCCATAACCCAAATACCCAGAACCCTGTACCACCTCAGAACACACCCAATAAACGCCCGCAGAATCCTCCTGCACCTGACCAGTATACAACCCTGCCTCAAAATCAACCTCTCCCTCCTCAATACCATCAAACCACCTATCAAAGTCCCCAAAATACCCCACAAATTATCCACGAACCCCAAAACTAAACCAATGATCATCACTATACCCAAACTCCTGGCATTCACCAGAACAACCTCATATACGTGGAAACCCTACCTCACTCCACTCAACCAATATCCTATACACCAGAATCCGTTGAGAAGGACCTGCTCATCAAGAACATGGCTGAGGAACTCAAGAAATTGACAAGTCCAGTTCAGGGTGTTGAAGGGGGTAAAAGGAATAGAAGGTTTGAATTACGAGGATTTATGCATACAACCAAATGTGGAACTTCCGGAGGGTTACAACTTCCCAAGTTTGAAATGTTTGATGGAACGGGTGATCCCAAGGATCATCTGAGGACTTATTGTGAGAAGATCGTGGGGGTCAGAAAAGATGAAAGGATTCGAATGAAGGTCTTCATGAGAAGTCTTACTGGAGATGCCCTGTACTGGTATATAAGCCAGAATCCCAAGAAGTGGGCCAATTGGGTGAGCCTGGCGTTAGATTTCATGGACAGATTCAGGTTCAATACGGAGAATGCACCGGATGTCTTCTATATCCAAAACCTAAAGAAGAAGCCAACCGAGACCTTCCGCGAGTATGCTACTCGGTGGAGGTCAGAAGCAGCTAAGGTCAGACCAGCGTTAGACGAAGAACAGATGAACAAATTCTTTGTCACGACATAGGATCCACAGTATTACGAAAGGCTAATGGTTATTGAGAACCATAAGTTCTCCGACATCACCAAACTTGGAGAAAGGATTGAAGAGGGTATTAAAAGCGGTATGGTGACCAATTTCGAGGCACTGCAGGTCACAAACAAAGCATTGTAATCAGGCGGTATACCGAAGAAGAAAGAAGTGGGAACAGTAATGGTTTCCCAAGGACCCAAAACTCCCTTTGTGTACCAGACACCTCTACCCACATACCAACCATCACCTCCCAGATATTCCCAACCAGTTGTTTCCTACCATACATATAATTCCCAACCATCTTACTTTCAGTCACCTCCAACTTGTCCAAATTACCAGAAACTCAGGCCTAATTTTGACCGCAAACCGCCCAGACAGTATACCACCATTACTGAACCCATTGACCAATTGTACGAAAGGTTGAAGGCTGTTGGTTATGTCACCCATATTCCCGCTATGTCAATAGAGAATTCATCTCAATGGGTCAACCCGAACAAAACCTGTGCATACTATTCAGGTATGAAAGAGAACACTATTGACGAGTGTTGGACATTGAAAGATAAGATCCAGACATTGATTGACAATAAGGTCATCCATGCAAAGGAAGTTTCACCCAATGTCCGCAACAATCTCTCTCCTAGATCATAGGGGCGAAGGGATCAATGTGGTAGAAACTGATGAGAAGTGGGATCCCGAGGAATCAATTGGACTTATCAAACAGGGTGACGATCCTAAGAAACCCGCAGTCACACCCAATACTATTATGGTGCAGGTATAACCGCAAATTGAGATTTAGGTAACCGCATCAGCTCCATTTGAGGTAGAAGTAACACCACCTGCAACCACACCTGCTCTATTTGAGGTGGAAATAGCCACACCCTTCACAGTGACGGTGGCAACCACACCGCCTTTTAGTACCAATGTTGTACCTTGGGATTATGTGGCCAAGGCCAGAAGAAAGGGAAAGACGAAAATGGAAGAATCTGGCGCTGCACAAGGAATGAAACGAACAGGAAGGGTTTATATGCCGGAACATTTGGGAGAAACCAGTAAGCAGGCCTCCAGCAAATCGCCTATTATTGAAACTGGTCCAGATGACCTCTGGAGGAAGGTACAGACAATGGAGTATTCAGTCGTTGATCATTTGAACAAGACTACCGCTCAGATATCTATCTTGTCACGACTGCAAAATTCTGAGGCATACAGGAATGCTCTAATGAAGGTGTTGAGTGAAGCATATGTGCCCAACAACATCACTGGTGGAGAAATGGCCAATATGGTGGGGTAGGTGCTAGAGAGCCAAAAAATCACTTTCCACGAGGATGAGCTACCACTTGAAGGTTTGAACCACAACTAGGCACTGCACATCACAGTGCGATGTGAAGACAAGTTTATTGCCAGAGTTCTGATCGACGGAGGATCCATCCTCAACATTTTCCCATTGACAATGCTGAAGAGGTTTGGCAGAGGCCTCCATGAGATAAGAGAAGGAACTATGAATTTTAAAGCATTCGACGAGTATCAAAGGGCTACCATCAGAGAAACTAATCTTTGCCTGCAGATGGGTCCTACTTGGTTTGATTTGAGTTTCACGTACTGGATATATCCGCCTCCTACAATCTGTTGCTAGGGAGAACTTAGATACATGTCGCTGGGGCCGTAACATCTACGTTACACCAGGTTGTGAAGTTTGAATGCAACCACCAGGAAGTAATCATCCATGGAGATGGGAGCAACCCCATTTACACTAGTCAGACTATTCCGGTGATTGAAAACAGAATAAAGATAGGTGGAGAGACCTACCATCCTATCGAGCGAGTTAACGCGATCGAGAAAGATAATTTGTGGAGTAGCAAGTATGCTATCATGGAAAGAATATGAGCCCAGCAAGGGGCTTGGTAAAAGTCTCCAGGGCATCTCCAAGCCGATACAGCCAAAGAGCCATGGTCCCATTTTTGGGCTAGGATATCAGTACACCAGGCAGGAATTTCAAAATTGGTCACCACCGTGGTGTGGTCCTTACTACCCCCTTAAGAAACCCGTGCCACACCTAAGTCAGACCTTCCATTAGACCGATATTATATGGGGATCATAGGAGGAAGAAACGTTGGCAACATTAAGGAATTTGTTCTTGGAAGATGATAACATGGACTGTTGTGTAATCATCGAGGAGGAGAAGGAATGCCCTACTATCCAAGTTGTGGATAGGGGAACATTACTCAAGAAATGGACCGTTAGACCATAGAGGGCCCGACGAGTCCCAGGGTAGCAAGGGTGAACAACACTGTTTATTTTTGTTGTTCTAGAAAAATGATTTCCCTTTTTGCATTTTGTTTGAAATAATATTTTTGATGTTCCAAAAATGTTATTTAAATTATTTTAAAATCACTTTTGTTTGACGCTTTCAATGGATTAATGTTTATTATTACCACTTTTCTCTCATATATTTATCCCTACAGCATTACTATTTCCTATCTCGATGAACCGGTGACTGTGCCATGTAATGAGACAACGCAACAAAAGGATAGTGATTTAAAAGAAGAGGATGCCATACCCGAGGAAATTGTCAAAGAAGTAGAGAATTTTGAGAACAAGCCTAAGTCCAACATGGACGAAACTGATATAATTAACATGGGAAATTTTGAAACTGTCAAGGAGACCTGCATCAACATTCTTTTGTCACCGTCAGAGAAAGAGGAATACACTCGGTTCTTAAAATAGTATGAGGACATTTTCGCATGGTCATATGACGATATGACCGGATTAAGCACATCCATTGTGGCCTACTAACCCAATGTGTACGCCAGTAAAGCAAAAACTCAGGAAATTCAATTCAGATATAAACTTGAAAATCATGGAAGAAGTTACTAAGCAGATCAAAGCCAAGGTCATCAGGGTAGTTGAATATCCAACTTGGTTAGCCAACATCATGCCAGTTCCAAAGAAGGATGGCAAAGTCAGAGTCTACGTCGATTATCGGGGATCTCATTAGAGCCAGCCCAAAGGATGATTTTCCGCTGCCGAATATACACATCTTGATTGACAATTGTTCCAAGCATGAACTCTAGTCTTTTCTGGATTGCTCTGCAGGATACCATCAGATCTGGACGGACGAGGAGGACGTTGAGAAAACAACCTTCATTACACCGTGGGGGGTGTACTATTACAAGATGATGTTGTTCGGCCTAAAATATGCTGGGGCCAACTACATGAGGTTCATGACTACTATTTTTTATGACATGATACATAATGAGATAGAGGTGTACGTAGATGATGTCATAATTAAATCCAAGAAGGCCACTGATCATATAGCAGGATTGAGGAAATTCTTCAACAGACTCCGGAAGTACAATCGGAAACTAAACCCCGCAAAGTGTGTATTCGGGGTTCCTACCGGAAAGCTATTGGGGTTCATCATCAACCGCCGGGGAATAGAATTGAATCCATCAAAGGTAAAAAACATCCAAGAGTTACCACTGCCAAAAAGTAAGAAAGATGTAATGAGTTTCCCGGGGTGCCTCAATTACATCTTTCATAGCACAGTCCACAGTGATATGTGAGACCATTTTCAAGATGCGGAAGAAGGACGCTGCAACTAGTTGGACCGAGGATTGTCAGAAGGCTTTTGACAAAATCAAGAAGTATTTGTCCACGCCTGTCTTGGTCCCGCCAGATCCAGGTAGACCGCTGCTACTCTACCTTGCAGTACTAGATGGAGCTTTCGGCTGCGTTCTGGGGCAGCACGACGAGACAGGGAGAAAAGAACAGGCCATCTATGTCACGACCCAAAATTCTAAATCAGGTCGTGATGGCGCCCAACATCGGGGTCATGCAAGCCAACACTCAATTACTAAGGTTTCTTTCTTATTTGATTGAACATCTCGACTTACATCAAGTTTTAAAGCTTAAAACACTTAACCGAAAAGGGGAAATTTGCTAATTTTTACAAAAAGAAAACATAGGGAGGCGTGAGCCAGCATATATACAATCCGTAATCCATTAAAAACTACTACGTGTGTGCCAGGAACTAGTGTCACAACTCCTACGGGCATACTAACAGAATATACAAAAGATATAATACACAATCCCTCTGTCTGAAAGAAGTAGACGGGAAAGCAGCTCACAGTGAAGTCAGGCCTGGAATATATATACTCTCAAGAACGAGCTCCGGTGTGATAACCAGACGCACCTGCCTCAGAACCTGTACAATTAAGTACAAAAGTGTAGCATGAGTACATAAACATATATGTACCCAGTGAGTATCCCGTATAATCTCAAAGAAGTAGTGACGAGAGGTAGACGTGATACTTAATAGGGCCAGCAACTAAGTAACATAAACTAATAAAGGGCAGGCAGGTATAACAATCGTAATAATCACAAGGCATGAAATATCAAATATAAACTCACAATAATCCTTCCACATCAGATATTACTAACATATGAAGTACTAAATCTCTTCTTTCAATGAAACAATTCATATAATAGCAACAAATTCCCAGTTAACATACTAAGCACATAGTCTGCCGAAGCGTACGACCGAAGCGTAGCATAAATAAATGTGCACTGCCGAGGGTCGAACGACTCGAACTATAAATGCATCTATTACCCCGCTCGTGAATCGATCATGCGATGCGGTTTACATAATGATAAGGCTACCCCGCTCACGAATCATACATGTGACACGGGTGCTATATATATACAAAGCATTTATCAGAATCTCAGGCATTTGACAGAGAATATACTTGAAAACAGGGACTTAAGTACTGAAATTCAAACCATGGCTTCCTAATATCTTCATGCTAAATTCAAGAATGATAAATAACTCAAATTACATTTAGGAATACATGTAAGGAATATAAAAGCATGCTCGTGGGTCCTAAAACTACCCGATATAACAATAATAGTCGCTACGCACGGACTCTCGTCTCTTGGTACGTATGTATCCCTCACAAACATCAGCACATAGCACTTAGATCACCTATGGGGACAATTCCCTCTTACAAGGTCAGAAAAGAGACTCACCTCGTGTCGAATCTACTCCCCGGACCAAGAACGCGCCCGAAACTCCAAACTCGCCTCTCGAGGAATCGAAACTAATCAATCGATATCTAAATATATCAAATTATACTCAAAGCATGAAATTCTCCTACTAATTTTGTCAATTCACCATTCTTGAAGAAATCCCAAAATTCACCCCCGGACCCGCACGCTTGGGTTCCGAAAATTCTCGAAGGAAACACTCACCCATATCCTAAGGATCATTAATATGCGATTTTTACTTGATTTCTTAGAAAATTGACGTGCAATTTTCAAAATTTCCGAAATTCCTAGGTTACTACCCAAATTCTTAATTTTCACTAATTTAGTAGCTAATTTAATTAGTAATTGATGTATTAAACTAGTAATAGAGTAGAATTTACTTACCTCTTCAGTAGATAGGTGAATATGCTCTTTCCCAAGCTCCCTAGGTCGACAATGGTGGAAGGAAGATGATGAAAATGAACTAAATCCCATATTTTAAAAGAACCACACTGTCTACAGTGTTTTCTCACCTGTGGCTCAAGGACCGCACCTGCGAGCCAAGGCTCGCACCTGCGGAAATGGGACAAGGGGGCAATATCGCACCTGCGGAGTGGAGCCCACACTTGCAGCTCCGCTCCTGTGGAAGTTCTTCGGCACCTGCAAAAAGGCTAAACCTCACCTAGGGCCGCACCTGCGATGCCTGGGACCGCAGGAGCGGTCCCGCACCTGCGGCTGGGCAATCGCACCTGCGGTCACTCCAAATCAGGTGCACCAGCAGTTACATCAGCTGGTGTTTATCCCTATTTGGTGCCCGAGAGGCACCTGGGCCCACCCGATCCCTCGTCCAAATATACCAACAACTCCCAAATCATGGTAGGGACTCGCTCGAGCCTTCGGAACACTAAAAACAACGCTAAAACTCAAAATCATATCCCAAAACCCCTAGAATCATAACTTAAGAACTTCAAGTTCTTGAATTCGATAACAATGCGCCGAACCAACCTATACTACTCGGAATGACACAAAATTTTGCAGGCAAGTAATGAATATCTTAACGGATCTATTTTCGGTCTCGGAATTCCATTCGGACCTCGATAACATAAAAACACATTCCAAACTAAATTTCAAACTTAGGGAATTTCTCATTTCTATATCAGGTGATGAAACGCTCCCGGGTCATCGAAAATCCATTCTGAACATATGCCCAAGTCCGAAATCATCNTATCTCGAAATTCCATTCGGACCTTGATAACACAAAAACACATTCCAAATAAAATTTCAAACTTAAGGAATTTCTCATCTCTAAATCGGGCGCCGAAATTCTCCCGGGTCATCGAAAACCCATTCCGAACATATGCCCAAGTCCGAAATCATCATACGAAGCTACTGGAACTGTCGGAACTTAATTCCGAGGTTGTTTGCTCAAAATCTTGACCGAAGTCAAATTTGGCCAAAAGGGCCATCCTTAAGGAACTAAGTGTTCTTATACTGCTCTAAACACTTCTGAATCCCAAACCACCCGTCCCCACTAGTCATAAATCATAATAAGCCTCCATGGGAAGTTTCATTTATGGGAACGGGGTTCGATAACGCAAAAAGACCGGTCGGGTCGTTACAATATACTACTTGAGTAAGAAGTTCACACCTTATGAAGCACGACACTCTTTGCTAGAACGCACTTGATGCGCATTAACCTGGATAACACAGAAACTAAAACATTAATTCTATGCTTATACAATATACCTCATATCGATAATGAATCCTTTGAAATACATCTTTTAGAAGCCCATGCCTACTGGAAAGCTGGCCAAGTGGCAAATCTTGCTGAGTTAATTCAAAATTGTCTATGTAACTCAGAAGGCAGTCAAGGGACAGGCACTGGTAGACCAACTTGCTGAAACCCTGTGGGAGGAGAATACGAACCCTTGAAAATGTATTTTCCCCATGAAGAGGTATCATTCATAGGAGAAGACATTGCTGAAGCCTACGACGGTTTGAGAATGTTCTTCGACGGAGCGACGAACTTCAAATGAGTCGGTATTGGAGCCGTCTTTGTATCAGAAACTAGTCAGCATTATCCGGTTTATGCAAAACTCAGATTCACCTGCACCAACAACATGGCGGAATATGAAGCTTGCATATTAGGGCTCAACATTGCTGTTGTGCACCAGGTACAAGGAGAATGGGCTACCAAGAATTCCAAGATATTTCCCTACCTCCATCATGGGCGGGAAATGAATAAGAGGCTTACAAATATAGAGTTTCGGCATGTCCCCAGGATTCAGAACGAGTTTGCTGACGCATAAGCTACTTTGTCGTCAATGATACAACACCAAAACAAGAACTTCATCGATCCTATTCTAGTAAGGATCCATAGTCAACCGGCATATTGTGCTCACGTTGAAGAGGAAGGGGATGGAAAAACTTGTTTCCACGACATCAAAGAGTATTTGGCAAAAGGAGAGTACCCAGAGCATGCGAACCATACTCAGAAATGCACGCTTCGGAGGTTGTCAAATCATTTCTTCCACAGTGGAGGAAATTTATATAGAAGAATTCCTGATCTGGGACTATTAAGGTGTGTCGACGCAAAGGAAGCTTCTAAGTTGCTCGAGGAAATACATGTCGGAACCTACGGCCTGCATATGAATGGCTTTGTTTTTGCGAAGAAGATACTAAGGGCCAGTTATTTCTTGATGACCATGGAAACGGATTGCATCCGGTATGTTAAAAAATGCTACCAATGACAAGTACATGCAATATAATAAAAGTGCCACCGAACGAGCTTAATGCAACAAGCTCACCTTGGCCCTTTTCCGCCCGGGGAATGGATGTCATTGGCCCAATCGAGCCCACCGCATCAAACAAACATAGGTTCATTTTGGTGGCTATAGAATACTTCACTAAATGGGTGGAAGTAGCATCTTACAAAGCTGTGACCAAGAAGATCGTTGCAGATTTTGTTCGCGATCAAATTGTTTTCCGTTTTGGGGTTCCGGTATCTATCATCACTGACAATGCCACCAATATCAACAGTGATCTGATGACAGCCATGTGTGAGACTTTCAAAATCAAGCACAAAAATCTACAGCATACAAACCTCAAATGAATGGAGCCGTGGAAGCTGCCAATAAAAATATCAAGAAGATACTGAGGAAAATGGTAGAGAATCACAAACAATGGCACGAGAAACTACCATTCGCTTTGCAGGGATACCATACCACATTCCGCACATTAACCGGGGAAACCTCCTATCTGCTGGTTTATGGTACTGAAGCTGTCATTCCCGCTGAAGTGGAAATTCATCCCTTGAGAATCATACAACAAGTCGAGCTAAGCGACGTAGAATGGATAAGGAGCCACTACGAATAGCTAGACCTCATAGACCGAAAGAGGAATATCCATAGCTTTCAACGAAAGAGTCAAGCAAAGATAGTTCACTCCGGGGCAGCTGGTGTTGAAGAAGGTCTTAATGCATCAAGTTGAAGCTAAAGGGAAATTCTCTCCCAATCGGCAATGTCCTTACATGGTTCACAGAGTATTGACAGGAGGATCACTCATACTCGCAGAGATGGATGGAGAAATTTGGCCAAAGTAAATCAATAAGACGCAGTCAAAAGATATTATGTGTAAAATCATCGTATGCTTTTCTGTATGATGTAAATTGAACTTCTCTTAAGCTGATTCCCGTTTAAGAGAGGATACGTAGGTAGCCCTGTGGGTTCGGTCACCACTCAATACAATCTTCATTTTTTCCACAATCAGTAACTGGGGAAGAATTTTGAGTAGGACCCTAAAAAATCCGAATCAAGTTTAGCTATCCGCAGCGTATGGAGCAATCAGAAATGTTGTCTAGTTAACTGGGGCAGAATTTTGAGGAGGACCCTCAAATTTCTACGGCAGAATAAGTCGCGATGTCTATGATCGTGTCACACTCACTGGCTCATCTGACCAATTTCTAAACTATATTTTACTATGTCTTTTAAAATCATGCATGCATGCTTTTGAAATAAACTCTGCTTTAGCAAATGCTGCCCCAATAATTTGAACAGGATCTTTAGACAGAGCGGAGAAAATAAAGCAAGTAGTCGAAGGCACGAACCAATCTCCCCCCTTGCAAAACTCACGATTTTTATTTGAATGCAGGGACAAGGAATATGCACACCTTGAAATCACAGTCTTCATAACAACAAAGATATCAAACTCATCTCTAGCTAAGAAATACTCTACTATTATCTATTATCTATTCATTGCATGAGAATAAGCATTGTCTCAAATCCTGCATAAGGCTAAGCCATGCCTCTCTATTTGCATGAGACTAAGCATTGTCTCAAACCTTGCATAAGGCTAAGCCCTGCCTCCCATTTGCATAAGGATAAGCATTGCCTTCTCTTTGCATAAGACTAAGCTCTGTCTCCACCCTACATGAGGCTAAGACCTTCCTCTTCACATGCATAAGGCTAAGCACTTCCTTCTCCTTGCATGATACAAAGCTCTGCCTCCCTATCTGCATAAGGCTAAGCATTTCCTTCTCCTTGCATAGGACTAAGAATTGTCCCGAATCTTGCATAAGGCTAAGCATTGCCTTCTATTTGCATGGGACTAAGCATTGTCCCAAATCTTGCATAAGGCTAAGCACTGCCTTCTCTTTGCAAGGTACTAAGCCATGTCCCGAACTTTGCATAAGGTTAAGCCCTGCCTCCTATTTGCATAAAGCTAAGCATTGCCTTCTCTTTGCATGGGACTGAGCACCGTCCCAAATCTTGCATAAGGCTAAGCATTGCCTTCACCTTGCATATGGCTAAGCACTGCCTTCTCTTTGTATGGTACTAAGGGATGAGTGGTTATTTTACCACTCATTTTAGTCTCTTTTTGTTAGATTTTGCATTCTTTAAAGATAACATGAGGTCGTTAGTGTGTATTATTCGATTTTCAGGAAAATGATGCAATGAAGTGATTTGCATTGAATTGAAGTGGAATTGAGAAAAAAAAGAGTGGAAAAGGGGGCAATATCCTTCAGTGATTCCGCACCTGCAGACGATTGGTCGCTGGTGCTACATCGCACACGTGCGAAGTGAAGGACCGCATCTGCGGAAATTACTCTAGTACATTGAGGTCACCACCTGCGATGTGGTATCCGCATATGCGGAACCACAGGTGTAGTGGGTTGGTCCGCATCTGCAAAAAAGAATAAGGCCACTCAGACTCGCACCTGCGTTATTGTATCCGCTTCTGCGGAGCCGCACCTGCGAGAATTCTTTCGTAGGTGCGTCAACGAGCATCAGACCGAGCAATTTAGGCATTTCACATGCTCTCAATTCCAAACCCACAAATAATCGACCTAGCAGATATTTTCAGAATCGTTTGGCTTATTTTCAATCTCGAACACTAGAGAAAAACTATTTTGGAAGCTAGGGTTTGCACACACATTTGAGTCTTGAAGATTTGAAGCTTGTGGTTAAGGATTTATTACCCATTTATGTTTATTTCTTCATTTTCTTGCTTTGTATTGATTATTTAAGTGTATAGTATTTATTTCCAACACTAAATCTTGTTCATGAAAATATTCATGTCTAAAGTGTGGATTAAATACCTTGTTTTGCTTATGTATTGCATAATTTTTATTTATTTATGAAGTGAGTTATTGATCCTTTAATTATTCTTGTTCTTTAATGTTTCTAAAGGGATTAGATAACCCTATGACTCGCCCATTAACTCCAAATTAGTTTTGGAAAATATAATTTGGGATTGGAAAAGATTAATTAACAAGAACTTGAGGTTTTAACTCTCATTTTATAGATTCTACCTAGGAATATGATTGAACTATTGTAGCCATATCTAAGTGTGCTTAATCTCTTAATTGGGTTAGGAATAATTCAATTAGGAAGTCTTGCTAGTCTTCAGAAGAAGCTAATCAAGAATTATCATCCGTGGCTAATTAACATAAACTCGCTCATATTTGTAAAATCGTGAAATACATTAGATCGTTACTTGAGTGTAATTCCTGATGCATCCATTCTTGTAGCCATTTATCATTTTACTTTCTTTCTAGCTTAGTTTACATATTTGCATTTAGATATAAATATTTTCTAAACTAAATTCTAAGTGTTTGGCATTGCGCGATAAGTGATAATTCTCTTACATTCCTAATCGCCTACATATTGTACTCTTTGGGATTCGATCCCAACCTAGTTGGGTTATTATATTTGACATCGACCACTTACACTGTTTTAAAGTTTAATTTGAGCATATCAAATTTTGGCGCCGTTGCCGGGGAATAATTTGGTGTAATTTAGGTTGTTTGAGAAACAAGCGTAAGTGCTTTGGTCCAAACTTATGAATATATGTGTAATTATTTTTCTTACCTTGTTCTATATTTCTTGTTTTTTTTCTTAGTTTTTGATTAAAAAAAATGGCATCATATAATGAAGATTGGTCAGATTGTAGTTGTTCATACTTTGATGACCCTTGTCCTTATTGTGGAGGACCACACTCGTGGAAAAATTGTTTAAATTCTCTTGGGGGTGGATTGTGCACACAATCTCAAACCCATGAGTGCAGTATTTGTGATAGGTGTGGTTGCCATAATGGTCATTGGTATGATTGTGTTTACTTGTCCGTCCCTTCCCCAAGCCCCCACTATGATGATTCTACTTTTTGTGATAAGAACTTTAGGGGAGAGGGAGTGGAAGAAATTGAGCATGGACAAAGTGGAGAGTTCAAGCTCATGTTGGAATGCCTACTTGAAGGAGGAAACAAAGAGAAAAATGCCTTGGAAGAGATCTTGGAGAATAGTCTCCAAAATGACTTGGCACTTGAAAGGTTGCACTCACAAATGGATGAAATGATTGAAGCCTTAAGGGTTCAAAAAGCTTCGGAAGTAAGTGATAGCTAAGAACATTCCTTGGAGGTTGAAATTGAAAATCCTTCCTTGGCACTTGATCAAAACCAAGAAGAACTCTCAAATGCTCAAAATGAGAAGACGATGCTCATGTTGGAGACCATTCTTGAAAATGAGGAGAAGCAAAACTTTACACTCGAGGACATGAAACATGAAGTGACTCAAAATGATGAGCATATCCGCACTTCGGAAGATTAAATGAAATCATTAATGGAGGCGCATTATGCCTCTCAATTTGGAAGCGTGGAAGGAAGCCAAGAAGAGTCCAATTTCGAGGAAGAAAGTGAGCTTTACTTCGAGGAATCAAGACTTGAACATCTGCGAACCGACTCCATGAATGTTAATGATGCCAAGAAAAATGTGAAATTAAAGTCAACCGGTGTAAATGAAAATTTGGTTGAAATTGACTCTAGTCCGGGGGAAAAAGAGGATGTCAAAATTCGGGAAAAATTGCAAGTTGAAGGTTTGAGGTCATATTCCAAGCATTTTTAACATTAGAATTATGTGATGATATGGAAGTTGACTACACGAATCAATGAAGGATTGCGAGGAGGAAGGACCAATACAATACATTCTACAATTTGAAAGAACAACAAGGCAAAACGACATTCCTCACATGAAAGTCAAGAAGTGCAAAAGGAAAAAAATGCTTGGCTTGGTCATCGACTTACCACCCCTCATCGCTCGTATTCACAAGCTTGATTCCAAGCTAGGTGCCCAGTTCATATCGTCCATGTGGCGAGAAAAGTGGTAAAGTTGACTTGCGTCGTGCCACGTTGTCAATGTTTTTTCTCATTTTTGAAATTTTCTTTTTTAGAATAGCTTAGTATATTATTTTGATCTAATCTGTCAAGTTTAAGATTTTTTGTAGCTAAATTGAGGAGTTTGAGAATTGGGAATGCATCAAGGCAGTAGCTTCCTAGAACCAAACTGCTGAACCCAGGTGTTCTCGCTCCTTCGGTCAAAAAATGAGCAGGTGCGCTTGCGCAGAAGCGGAATATAGAGCGCAGATGCAGGCAAAACCGCAGGTGCGGCCTTTTTGCCGCAGAAGCGCCCAAAATTCCGCAGGTGCGGTAATCAGGTAAATTCTAATTGTTTTCACCCAACACCCAAACTCCCCCATCTTCAAAAATGCAAATCCTCCAGTGTTCCTGAAGTATACGAGTCTCACACAAGATTCAGGTATCTCTCTTGGCTCTCATCTACTTCTCCCTCTTGCTCTTCTAGTGTTCTTCCTCTTCGTTTCTCAGGCCTTTCATGGCCGTCCCCCTCTATTCCCAATACCCCCTCTGATTTAGGCTAATATTAGGGTGAGGAATTGTGTTGAGAGTAGGTTAGTGTGTGTTGTCTTTGTGGGGAATCTGAGTACCCAAATTATGTGAAGAAGAAGCGATTTTAAACTGCCTGCAAAGTGTTCGATAAATTGTCCAAAAGAAAATTGTTAGTTAGGTACCTAAAACTCAGCATTAATAAAGTCAGATGTCCATTTGGTACAATAATTTAGAAGTCATGAGTACAAATTAGGTGCTAAAAATCATGTTTCAAGTGAAAGAGGTCGAAACCTTCTGGGTAGTTGAACCCTTAGACGAAATCCACAGATGCGATAAATGTACTGCAGATGCGGCCTCGCACCTGCGTTGACTGTTCCGCATGTGCAATTTTGGGACTAACTGAACAAACTCGTAGATGCAAATAGTTTCCTGCAAAAGCAGGACCGCTCTTGCGGTTAATCGTCCGCAGGTGCGGAAATTGGGCAGATTTGCAATTTCCAGTAACTTTGCAACTAACCCTTCCCGAGCGCTTTCAACTAGGTTCTTTGGCCTAATTCCAGTGTTTTAATTTGCTTAACAAGATTCTATTGCCTGACTAACTTCGTTTTCATTTTTTGAAGGTACTTCAAGTTAAAAATGGACTCGAACATGAACATAAATGCTCCGTGCAACCATGAAATTGAGGAGGATGCTGAGGAACAATTTGACAATGACCGTTTCATGTCTGCTGATTGTCATCGTCGGTATTGTGACAACCTCCTCACCAAGAAATTAGTGCTCGAGAAGAGGATTGCTAAGGATAAATTGGCCGAGTTGCTCCCGAATTTCTATGGCCGTTTGCAATCCTCATGATGGTCATGCTTCATTCCAACCCCATGCAAGGTAAATGAGGAGTGGGTTCGCGAGTTCTACGCAAAACTCAAGCGTACAAACTTCGCCGACCCACAACTCATCATTAGAGGCAAAACAGTGAAGTTCAGGGTGGAGGAGATTAATGATGCACTCAGGATTCCTAACCATCCACTCGAGCCACTGCAATAAAAAAGACAACTGCAACAACGCAACATGGCTTGTGTCTAAACTGTATCCTGCAGGCGTTAGAACAAAATGGGCAAACAAAAGAAAGGGATTGACGTCAATCGAATTCATAGCCGAAGCAAAAATTTTGCTTTATATCCTCTGCAACAGGGTATCGCCTTGTGGGAATGTCTTAGATGTGTCTGATACTAGAGACCTCATCATATCATGTCTCCTTGATGGCATCACAGTGAATGTTGGCTATTATATCTTGAGGGAGATGCAACAGTATTTGCTCGACAACAGCGCATGGTTGATGTTACCTTATTTAATTACAGAATTGTGCAAGCGGTCAGAGGTTGAGGAGCGTAGCACTGATCATTGACTTCCCGCCGACAAACACTTCCACCCGTTAAGAGTAACGGGCGAGGGTAGTGTAGTGAAAAGCCAAAAGAGTAAGGTCACCACCATTGTCGCCAGATCCGAGTCCTCCTCGCAGACTGCTCCAGCTGAGGGACCATTTGGGGAGCTGAACACTCAGCTTGCGTCCATTTGTGACTTAGTGTCAAAGCTCCATAGTGGGCCCTCACACTCCCAGCCTCTGCCTGACTATTGCTCCAGAGCTGCGATGCGGACCTACTTAGATGTGTAGGGTAAGATGGCAGCATTTATTACCCAGCTCGACACCGCCTATACCAGCTTGGCCAAGGCGCATGTTGACCTTCAGTCAGCCTTTGACAAGGATAAAGAGAAAAAACTAAAATAAGGGCAAATTCATGATCAAAATATGGATAGGGATCAAAGAAATCATCAAATGGGGGCAGCCGAGCAGGCGGATACCGATTGCTGATGATGAGGATACTGAGGAGTACTCGTTCATGACATATGCGAATGATGATGATGATGAGGATGATGATGGCGAGACTTCTTAGCAGCACTGGTTAGCCTTTTCTCCTGCAATTTGCTAGCCTTTGTTGTGACTTAACCCTTCAGGTGGCAGCTCGTCCTCGTGGAAGGTGATCTTATGACTTTCTAATACTTGATCTACCATGTTGGCCATTTCCCTGCAGGTGATGTTATTTGGCACATACGTTTCCTTCAGTACTTTCATCAAAGCATTCCGGTGCATCTCTGAATTCTACAGTAATGACATAATGGATATCTGGGCTGGGGTTTTGTTCAACTGATCAATGACCGAATATTCTTTGGCCTGCACCTTCCTCCAAAGATCATCTGGGCCTGTCTCAATTATGGGTGGCCTGTTGGAAGCTTCCTTACTGGATTCTGTCAAATGTTCAGGTGTATAGACCATGTCGGTCCTTGTCATTCCCTGTGCAGCGGTAGCTTATTCTCTATTGATTTTGCCTTTACTTCTTGACTCAGCTACATAATCCTATGCTATATCATTGGTGAAAAATTGTTGCGTGGTTGACACTGCCACTGCAATTGGTGCAGCTACTTTCACTTCAAATGGAACGGGTGCCTTAGCAGGTGTCATAACTTCGACCTCGAACGGCACAGGTGCGTCTGCAGGTGGTGCCGTTTCAAACTCAAATGGGACCGACGCCATTACCTCAACATCTCCGGATGGATGAATCTGTACTATGATAGGATTGAGAGTGACTGCTGGCTTCTTTGGGACATCACCTTCTATGATCAACCCGATCGACCCCTCTGGGTCCCAATCTTCTTCTATCTCAATCATGTTGACCCCTCCACCCTTGTGGTCTTGGAGCGGATTGTTGCGGACATTGGGAGTGGATTCCTTTGATATAATGACTTATTATCAATCAGAGATTGTATCTTATATTTTAGTGAGCGGCATTCATCAATCGTGTGTCCCTTTATGCCAGAATGGTATGCACAGGTTTTATTTGGATTAACCCATTGAGAGGGATTCTCAGGGGTTGCGGCTGGGATAAGAGTGACATAACTAGCAGCTTTCAGTTTCTCTTACAGTTGGTCGATAGGTTCAGATATGGCAGTGTATTGTTTAGGAGGTTTGCGATCAAAGTTGGGTCGAGGTCTTGGGAAATTTTGGCGAGCAGGGGGTGATTTGTAGTGAGATGGTTGAGAGTTATAGGTATGGTAAATAGGAGCAGGCTGGGAATATCTGGGAGATTGCGACTGGTAGGTGGGTTGGGGAGATGACTGATATGTTGGTGGAGGTGCTGACTGGTATGCGGGCGAAGGTGCTTGGTAAGTTGGTGTTGGCTGATATGTAAGCGGGGGTGTTTGGTAGGTTTAGTATTTCAACGGTGATTTAGTCCTCTGTGCAACCATATGGCTCCCACATCTATTTTCTTTGACACACCGCCAGATTGTAGGGCCTTGTTTGTAGCCTGCAACGCTTCAAAGTTAGTAACCAGCTTGATAATGTCAGAGAATTTATGGTTCTCAATCTCCATCAACCACTCATAATATTATGGGTCTTGTGCTCGAACAAAGAATTTGTTCATCTATTCTTCGTCTAGGGCAGGCCTGACCTAATCTTCTTCAGACCTCCAACGAGTAGCGTACTCGCGAAAAGTCTCTGTGGGCTTCTTCTTAAGATTCTTAATGTAGAACACATCTGACGCATTCTCTGTATTGAACCCCAAACCGGTCCATGAAGTCTGACGCCATGTTCACCCAGTTAGACCACTTCTTGGGGTCTTGGCTGATGTACCAAGATAGAGCATCCCCTGTGAGGCTCCTCATAAACAGCTTCATGCGAATCTTCTCATCTCTTCCTACTCCCACCAATTTATCACAGTAGGTC
>ML509838.1:92891-110779 GCA_005239535.1 Nicotiana rustica
TCGGGCTGTATGCAGAGGTATTCATAGTTCAGCCCTTCAAATCCCTTGCTTACCTCGAAACCTTGAACTCGGCTAGTTAGCTTCTTAAGTTCTTCAACCAAATCTTGATAAGCAAATCCTTTCACTAGATTCAGGTGTGTATGAAATGGGTTGGGTGGAGTGTGACAGAGACTCCATGTGGATAGGGTTGTTGTGATGGCATGTCGCCTGGGTATAAATGTGGTCATTTATGGAGTTTTTTGGCTCGGGGACGAGTAGTGAAGTATTTCATGGAGTGTGGAAAGCATTGTATTGTGGTGGAAGATTTTGATTCTTCGGTGGAGTGGTGTGGTGATGGGTTGTGAGATGATTCTGTTTGTTAGGCGTGTTTTGAAGAGGTATGGGATTTTGGGTGTTAGGATGGTTGACATCTGTAACACTGAGTGTGAAGGATAAATTTTCCAAATTCCGCACTTGCTCAAGCTCTCCTTGGAGCTTCACCAACCTTTGCTCTAGCTGTGACATAGCCTCGTTCTGAACTTGAATACCCTAGCCGTCAGCGGTCTCTACTCGTTCAACTGGTGTTGTGTTGCTCAAATCTTCCATTTTTCCTTTGCCTTTGCTTTTTCCTTTGGGAGGACAAGGATGAGGAGAGGGTGGAGGGCCCCTTGATCATGTGTCGTATGATGATGATGCCAGAGTGCCTGAACCAACCTTTGGGGAGGGGAATAATAAAAAGGAAAGAAAATAAAAACAAAAACAAAATGTAGCCAAGTCAGTGAGGATTATGACAAAGTATTGCTGTATTTAAACACATAGTGCGAGAATATATAGCGTGTCCTAGTTTGGGAGCCTCGTTGTGCCCGAGGTAGCCCTAGCGAAAAATTAATTTGGAGAACTTAAATGCCAAAATGCCTCATTTCATTAATGTGAAAATAGACGAATCCAGAACGACACTAAAATAATAAGCAAGAAATAAAATCACTAATGGCACTCAGCCTTATTACATTAATAAAGTAATGAAAAAGGAATCCTAGACTACTTGGTCCCAGAAGGACCTTCCCTAGATTCGGCGTCCTTGATCCCATCGAACAAGTTCCCTAACTCACGTAGTTCCGGCAGTAGGTATGCTTTGGCCAGATGTCCAACTTCAATCCCCTCGGCCTTTTGACAATCTGTAACTCTTTTGATGATCTTGCCCTCCAGCTCGACTATGCCTCGCTCCAAGTATTCCAGCTTCTTGTTGGAACGGACGACCATGTATTTCCATTATTTAATCAATCTCTTGTTAGTTTAGTGTATCTCACGGTGCTCGTTCTCGCATTCATGGATCCTTTTGCGCAGCCGATTATACTTGACCTGAGCCTCGGCCCTCTCATCCATGATTCTGTGGCCTCGACTAATCCTTGGCTTAACTAAACCATCCCAGTTGTCTTCTAACCACCCTGAGTAGAAAGGTGCACAGCCTGCGCGATACTTATATGGTTCAATCGTGTCCTTTTCCATTATAATCTTTCAGTGCCACATATGTTGGGCTTGGCATTTGTAAGGAACATTGTTATCTTGGAAGCCAGCTCGGAAATGACTCATCTTGTCGACCCTTGGCACAACTTGTTTTCTGCCTGCTTGTCTCATAACTCGGAGATGAGCGTAAGGGTATATTCCTCTCAGCTCGATTAGCACCAAGTGTGGCGCATCCCTATACCTGACGATGAATTTAGCTGTTGGAAACCACTCGAACATCCACTGGACCTGTTCCTCAGTCAGATTATCAAAGAACCCTACCCATTCCTTGGAAGTCTCTGGGTGGGAAAACCTGCCGGGAATGTATGTCATTCGCTTGGGGTGGTGGAAAGCGATATGGTCGTTCCACGCCCTTCGCGGAACATATTGCTTGTACTGACCCTTTTGGAGATGTTCTAAGAGCAACAGTTGTAGTAACAGGTTGCAACCTTCAAAGTGCTTAGATCCTCTTTGACAACGTTCTAGAGCTCGGTAAATGTCTGCTATGATCATTGGGACAATGCTGAAAGTTTGTCCGTCAATTCCCTCCATTAAAGTCTTGGTTAGCATAGCTAACCTAGTGTGAACCCTTTACTTCTTTTTTGGAAACACGATTAACCCTAGGAAACAAACAATGAAGGCAAATACCCTACGGTGAATATGTCCCAAAGATGTAATGGAAAATTCGTCGTGGTAGGTACGGTATGATTTGCTGTGATTGTACCTTTCTTATAAATACTCAAAAGGGATGTATGACTTCTTCAGACACTTTAACTCTGCATTCTTCTTTAGACCCATCATTTTCAAAAAACCTTTGCCTGTGCGGTTTTCAGGCACTAATAACCCAGGTATTTCTTGACAATTTTCTTGTCACTAAAGTGTAGATCCTCCCACCAGTTCAAGAGCTTTGGGTGAATATTACTAACCATGTCGAATCTAGGGACTTCGTGCCTCATATTTCTGCAAGATAAAAATGATTAAGCCTTTACCCCCACCAGACTCGACAATTTAACATTTATGATTAGCATACAAGTATTTAGTCCTCCAAAAAAATGCACAGAACGTGATGATGTCTGTTAGGATTATGAAAACCCGGTGGACTTTGGACAAGGTTGTCTTAAAGGGTTATCATGCGGACGACACATTAACCTAGCGAAGTTTTACCATGATGCATGTACAGTATAATAGAGTATGCTTTCTATTGTGTTTTAGACTGGTACCCTTGAGCGGACAACTCAAGGGGGAAGGCACAGAACTGTCGACTGCACCGGTGATAGACTATTTTACCGCAAATAAGCCTTTCTGAATTTAGGGGTGATATAAAATAGGAAGAGCACAACCCCTAATCAAGTGTTGCTATCGGATTTGTATTGGCAAGAGTGGAGTATGATGTTGAGCATGATATGCAATAAATAAGCAGTAGAGGAACGTAGTCAGGTATTTGCACGTTGTGAAAGCAGTAAATACAACAGTTATAATTTAAAAAGCGTTTACAAAGGGAAACAAGGAAACATGTCAGTTTTGCCTTTGAGAAAATTAAATGCTTGAACGAAATAAACAATTAATTGGACATAAGGGGAAGGGGAAGAGGTACAAATTCACAAAATGGTTTGAAAATGGTAAAAGTCTAGAAATCCTCAGCAGAGTCGCCATGCTGTCGCACCCCCTTTTCAACTCCTCCTTTCGGATTAGTCGGGGTCTTGACATTATTGGGACAACTCATTTCCTTTTGGGAAAGGAGTATGCAAGGAATCGAAGAGTCTCCACCTAACGATTTTAAGGTGCGTCAGGGCACCTATTTAGGGTCATTTAAAAAAATAGATTTGGGTAACCAGAGATAGGGTAAGGGCTTGAAATTACTCCAAGGGTAAGGTGTTAGTCACCCTTCAGAGTCCACAAATGTGGTTCCCGGCCAAACAACTTTTTGAACTTAAGCAAGTGGCAGATAGGCTATTGAAGTTTAAACAAGTGAGGAGTTTTGGAAAGATTCGTAGTCTAATCTCACATGTGTAGCAAAATATTTTGAAAAGATTTAATGTCTAAGTAAGGTTTTTTGAAATAATTATAATCTAAACACGTATGTAAAGGATAGGGGAAGTCCTAGGTTATCTATCCTATAGGATCACAACAGTACAATACCTGGTAATCACTCCTCAGAGAGGGGCTATACGTGGTATTAGCGCACTGGTCATCATATCCATATCTACCATTCCCACCCCTTAGCGATTATTAAGCGAGTGTTATTTAGCGACCTCTATGTGGGCTGTTACCCGTCTTTTCTTAATGGACCTGGAGGAATTTAAGACTTCTACCTATAGGCAGTTCTAGACAGACCCTTAAGTTTAAAGGAGAAAATACTAAGGCGACAAGCAAAACACATAGGACTTCAGCAAATAGAGAGAAGGAAAGAGCAAATAAGAGGCTCAACTTTACCTCCACAGATAAAGCATGTAAACAGCACGACTCAAACACAAATAAGGGAAGTATTGCTAAGGGGTATCCTAAGGCATGGTGTCTAGATGAGTATCAGAACATAAGAAAGATGCAAATCTATATTATAAACTTAGAAGGGGGCCCTAATCAGTTTTCCTACTGATTTTAAGTTTGTTAAGCATTAAGCAACATACACAAGAGACAGATTTCCAGTTATAATAATTTAATCACCTAAGGCTTACCTAGGCGTGGGATAGTGTATAATAGTTACCAGATTTATTAAGAAAACTATTGTAAATTGTGTTACCCAGACATGTTGTTCTAGGTGTTGCAAATATACATGATTATTGTCAGTTGTTTTAGAAATTGATTAAAATTGTTTTATGCCTTTTTCATGCATCAGTGGTTAAACTAGGTGTAATTGAGCGAGTGAGATCCTAAAACATGATATCTAATGCACAAAGGGATATAGAATGATGCATATGTAGAATCACTGAAGCAGGATTACTAAATTGTCTTAGGATACGCAAGGTCCACTAAAGTAGGATTTCTAAATGCACACAAAATCATAGCATTATGCATGACATCAGAATATGCAAAAGTAACAGTTTATTTCAGTGTTATTTACCCTAGAGACAGAATTTCTAAGTGCACAACATGGTTATAGAATTATGAGATAATCATACTGCCAAAGTAAGACGCTGAAACAGTACTCATAGAACCTAAGGAGCATGGTATCTAATGCATGATTTAATTTTCACAAATTGGTCCTAAACATGAATTATATTGCGCAAATAGGAAATGTAAACCTAAAAGCATGGTTTCTACCATTTGGCATGCACAATTACCCTTCCCTTTATAAATATCAATCCCCAATGTTGTTTACAATAAATTATTACAGACCATTGTTGTATGAATTGCATTAAGAGATAAGAAAATAAGAAGTTACACTATAGGGAGCCTACCAATAGGCCCATATCTCTAAATTTTCCAATGCCAAATGGTGTTTCACATCCTTTCACATAATCCGGGTGTGTCAGAGTTCCCTAAGGACCTCAAGGGATCCCGGGCAGTGCTCACACCCAGATTTTCCATAATCATAATTGAGTAAGTTCAGTGTGGAAGGGAGAGATCCAATGCATTATAGTTCAAAGAGATCTCATAGGGATCCCAAAGCAGTCACACATTAGATGGGCAGAACTTAAGGGTCTAAGAGCAGAGTGAGAGTGCTTGACATAGTTTTGAAAAGATTGAATATGAATACAACTTTAAACAAGAAAGACTGGTTTAAAAATGAATTTTTGCAAAACCGTAAAGGACCTTAGTCACTAAAAAAGTTTGAAAGAGTAAAGCAATCAGGACAAATATTTTCCAGTCTCAGGATCAGAACAACACATATAGAACATGAACTAAGACAAGTTCAACAACCACAAGCAGGGATTGAGGAATTGGGGACAAGTATAGAGCATGTAAGTATAAGCACACAGTGGGTAGAGTCATACATAGGTTCAGAATTAAAGAAATCCTAGGGGGTTTCAGGTACAACGTGTATTTCAGGACTACAGAGATACTAGGTAGCATATGGTATAGATTGTTGTGTGCCAGGAGTTAAAGAAAACATAAGTGAAGCAGAATCACATTGAGGCATGCAAAAAGGGGAATAATACTTCATGAACATGTTGAGTATAGGGAAGGGGTACATTGAGAATCAAGATATTAAATCAGTAAAGTAGACATGCTAATTGTAGGTTGAACAACAAAACCATAAGTAAACACTTATTAGTAACAAGATGAATTGAAGTGCCAAAAGAAACATATTGGTTTTGATAATTAAACTGAAATTAGGACATACCAGATAGGAGATAGCAAACACAAAATGAAGAGCAATATATTAGAATAAGCAGCCTTGGCTTGCAGCCGGCTGATAATAGCAAATAAGAAAAAAGAGAACATAAGAGAGTATTTGTGTGTAAGAGAGTTTTGAACAATATGTGCTCGTGTGTTGTGCTAGTGAAACAGTAAGGTATATATAGTTTTGAAATAGACAGAAAATAAGGTAACCAAATAACAGTTCAGCAGTAACTATAGAAGTAAACATCAATTAAAATCAAATTAATGTAAGTACTCCCCTTAATTAAGGAGTCGTTCCTCAAACAGTAATAAGCAGTGGAAAAATAAGGAAAAGAATCATGTAAATCTAATTGTAACAAAAACAGTAGCCTAAGTATAGTATAAGTATATAATATGTAAATAAGGCCAAGTTAAGAGTTCTATTTAAGGAAAATATATGTGAATTAATTTGACAGCAAAATCATTCATAGAAATAAGGCAAGAAATAATTTATATTCTGGAAATCAGTAAGAGAACCCTCGAGTGAGGTTCGAATTATAGGAAATCACCATCAATCAGGGAAAATATCAAACATTAGCGGGATAGGTATGATACAAACAAAGAGAAACAGGAAAATCAGCATGTCTTAATTAAGGAAATACCCAAAAATCAATAGAGAACATTATGAAAAATCAGTGAAGTATCAATAAAAAATATTCAAAGATTCAAAGTAGGAATAGTACTGATTCAGGATACCAAGCGAAATATCACTTAGTAGGCACAAAAAAATCAGAACCTTTAACAGTCGAACATAAGGTAAAATCACATAAATCAAGGGATTCACATAGAATATAGTGTGAATCAACAGAGTATACATGATTTAGGCAGAAGTAATGAAGAGTCAGAAACCCTAATGGCAAACATGGAGTAAAATCGCAAAATCACGAAGTATTCATGAGAACACAATAATCATAATAGAACAGGTAAATATATTATTAAAAATAATCTCAGAACCACATATTGAAACCAAGAATTTTGTTTTTTTTAAAACAAAAATGAATCAGACAAAAAGGAAAAGCTTAAATAATGTTTAAACGTGATGAAAATCATAAGATAATGCTGAAAACCAGAAAGAAAAACTGTTTTGAAAAGGGGTTTAAGAACCCTTGTTTGAAGACGAAGAATTGTTTTAGGGAAAACGGAAAAACTTTAAGGAAAACATTAGAATAACTCATAATATGTCCAGATCTATGAAAATCGAGAGTTTAGTAGTTAGGGTTTCAAAGAGAGAACCCAGAAAGAAGGAGAAGCAACTCAAAAATCAATGGTTTTAACCGAAAATGGTAGAATCTTACTTGGAAGGCCATGGATGTCCGGAGAATGGCATGAGAGATCCTGGGGGTGAATAAACCGCCTCTGGTTCTCTTGAGGGCCTCAAAGCAGTGATACCCGTCCTAGGAGGGAGCCATGAGGTTGGGATGGTGGTGGAACCACCATGGTTCCGGCAAGGCGACAACAGGTGAGAGCTTAGGTTAGCAGAGAGAGTGGAGAGAATGTTGAGAGAGATGAGAGATGTAACGGCGGAGTGAGGGAGAGAATGAGAGGGGAAGGGGATAGTCTAAGGGTTTAATTTAGGAAACGGGTAATATGAGCCGTTGATCAAAATGATCAACTACCAGGATTTAAGAGGACCTGGGCCGGGTTAAGTAGAGGTTTGGGCTTGGGCGTATTGGGTTATTTTAATTGGGTTGGTGATTAATTAATTTAGGCTAAAATCAAAATAAAGGTGGCTAGTTGTTAAATACCCAATTAAATTAACTAAAAATAATTTATAAAATAGCTAATAATTGTAAAAAAAGAAATTCATGCTTAGAAAAATAAATTAAAATGATTACTTAGCATTTAAAAATACAAATGGTCAATTACTGGATAAAAAATCGAAAAAATCATATGATTAGGCTATAATTGCAAAGTTATTGCAATTATAGCCAAAAGGTGCCAATTTAGCTAATTATGAAATAATTTGGTCTTAATAGGACAAAGAATAATACATTAAATCAAAAAGTACTTTTGAAATCATTTTCAATGAGAATTTGTAATTATTTATTTGAAATAAAATGCGGGATAAATTAAAAAACAAATTAATAAAAATATAGGAAAATTATGGAAAAATACCAATTGCTATTGATACATGATTTGGAGGCTATATATGCAATTTAAAAATATTTTGAGAAAAAATTGGGTATCAACAGCTACCCCTCTTTACCCGAGAAGGATGAAAGAGTTGTCGGGTAAAGATATGATGGCCAATTATGACCGAGCGAAGCGAAGTGAAAGATTTAGGTCCCACCTTGGCTTCTGAGCTCCCTACATATCCCTGGTTTTACAAGAATTAGATTGTATGTAGTTCCGGACCCATCGACGGAGTATATCGATGGAGTTATCACAAGAACGGACGCAACATCTAGGGATGGATGAACAAATGGTTTATGGGAATGGTTGGGTTGAATATCGCTGGGAGAGCTGGAGCGGGATCACTCATGCTAGGATAGCCGTCACTCGCCGGGTTACCTGCAAATAAATACACTACAAGCGTATAATGTGTATAAATTTAAACATGATGCAGGTTCCCCTTGGACTATGAATGTTGTCTTTGGACGGTTAAGGATTACGTCCTTAGACCATGATGTCCTGGGCCATGAATTGTTTGATGAGAGATTTGCAGGACAATAAATGACGTTCTCGGGCCATGAAGATGGTGCTTCCGAACAATGACGCCTTTGAATAATGATATGCAAAATTGAGAGATCCTCGGGCCATGACATGGTGTTCTCGGTCCATGACATGGTGTTTTCGGGACATGAAGATGGTGCCTCCAAACGATGACGCCTTTGGACAGGTTGGCAATATTTCAGCCCATGAAGTGCAGTAATATGATGCTAACAAAACAGAACTTAGTCTTGCGAGTTGATGGGTAGAGCTTAGCCCGAAAGAAAAGCGAAGTAAATAATGCTTGAGAGACAGCGCTTAGTCTCGGTGAAAAACTAAATTGGAGGCAGATCTTAGCCTCATGCAGGGTGAAGGCAGAGATTAGCCTTATGCAAAGGGAGGTAGAGCTTAACCTCATGCAAAATGGGGACAGAGCTTAGTCCCATGCAGGATGAAGGCAGATCTTAACCTTATGCAAGTGGAAGGCAGAAAGTTAGCCTTATTCAAGTGGAGGTAAAGCTTAACCTCATGTGAAATGGGGACAAAGATTAGTCCCATGCAAGATGAAGGAAGAGTTTAGCCTTATGCAAATGAAGGCAGAAAGGTAGCCTTATGCAAGTGGAAGGCGAAAAGTTAGCCTTATGCAGATGGAAGGCAGAAGGTTAGCCTTATGCAGATGGAGGTAGAGGTTAACCTCATGCAAGGTGGAGACCGAGCTTAGTCTCATGAAAATGAAGGTAGAGCTTAGCCTTATGCAAAGGATTAAATAATAAATGACAGTAGAATTTCTTAGTTGGTAGTAGATTGCGGTATTGTAATTGTTGTGAGCATTGTGACTGCGGAGCATATTATCCTTTGTGCTGATAGCAAATATCGGCTAATGTGATGGTTTTCGTGACTTTAAAAAAGTTCGTTCTTTGTGCGGACATCGAACTTTAGCATTTCCAACTGTGTTGAAGTTTGTGACTTCTTTGCGTGTTTATTCTCTGTTCCTGCATCGAAAGAAAAATTGTGAGTTCTGTAAATGAGGAAGGTTGGTTCGTTTCTCGCTGGCTTTGTTGACTCATATGCTTGATCTGATGATCCTTTTCATATCATTGGGGTATCATTTTCTAAACATAGCCATTATCAAGAGTACATATGCATGATTTTCTAAAGATATAGTATAAACATATATTTTAAAATAATTTAGATGAACCGACGACTGTGACACGGTTCAAGACATTGCAACCTCTCATGCTACGGAATTTTGAGGATCCTCCTCAAAATTCTTCCCCAGTTTGATGGGTTGACGAGTCTGACTGTTGCGCATGCGGCGATTGGCTGATCTTGCTTCGGAATTTTGAGGGTCCTCCTCAAAATTCTGCCGCAGTTTCCAATTGCGGGGAAAATGAAAATTTTATTGAATTTTGACCGAACCCATAGGGTTGCCTACATATCCCCTCTTAAATGGGAATCATGTCAGACATAGTTCAATTATCATCATTGATAAAAGCATAAAGGATTACACATAATAGCGTTTGACTGCATCTGAATTGATTGGCTTCGGCCAAACTTCTCTGTCCATTTCTGAAAGTATGAGTGCTCGTCCTATCAATACTCGGTGAACCATATACGGACCTTGCTAGTTGGGAGAAAATTTCCCTTTGGCTTCATCCTGATGTGGAAAGATCTTCTTCAACACCAGCTGCCCCGGTGTGAACTGTCTTGGTTTGACTCTTTTGTTGAAAGCTATGGACATTCTATTCTGATAAAGTTGCCAATGACATACTGCATTCATTATTTTCCCTCTATGAGGTCTAGTTGCTCATAACGGTTCTTTACCCACTCTGCATCGCTGAGCTCAACTTCTTATATGATTCTTAAGGAAGGAATCTCAACTTTGGCAGGAATGACAGCTTCTGTTCCATAAACCAGCATGTAAGGGGTTGCCCCTGTTGATGTGCGGACTGTAGTGCGGTATCCCAGTAAGGCAAATGATAGCTTGTTATGCCACTGCTTGTTCTTTTCTATCATCTTCCTCATTATCTTCTTGATGTTCTCGTTGGCGGCTTCTACAACTCCATTAATCTGAGGTCTGTAGGATGTGGAATTCTTGCGCTTGATTTTGAAAGCCTCACATATAGATTTCATCAAATCGCTGTTAAGATTGTAATCGTTATCAGTGATGATTGATTCCGGAACACCGAACCGACAAACAATACGGCCGCGGACAAAGTCTGTGTCTGTTGGAGGCGGTAGGCTCGATTGGTCCAATGACGTCCATTCCCAAGGCGGCAAACGGCCAAGGTGAGCTTCTTGCATTGAGCTCATTTGGAGGTACCTATATCATATCTGCATGTACCTGACATCGGTAGCATTTCCGAACATACTGGATGCAGTCTGTTTCCATGGTCATCAAAAAATAACCGGCCCTTAGTATCTTCTTGGCCAAGACAAAACCATTCATATGCGGGCCGTAGGTCCCAGCATGTATCTCTTCAGGTAATTTGGAGGCTTCCTTTGAATCAACATATCTCAATAATCCCAAATCGGGAGTCCTCCTGTACATGATTCCTCCGCTGTGAAAGAAGTTGTTGGACAATCTTCGAAGCGTGCATTTTTTAGTGTGATTTGCAAGTTCTGGGTACTCTCCCTTTCCCAAGTACTCCTTGATATCATGGAACCACGATATTCTGTCTGCTTCTTCTTTGACATGGGCACAGTAGGTCGGCTAGCTAGGGATCTTCACTGGAATGGGGTCGATGATGTTTTTATCTTGATGTTGTATCATGGATGATAGAGTGGACAATGCATCGGCGAACTCGTTTTGAATTCTGGGAATGTGTCGAAATTCTGTCTATGTGAACCTCTTTCTTAATTCCTGCACGTGGTGCAGATACGACAGTATCTTGGAATTCTTGGTAGCCCATTCTCCTTGTTCTTGGTGTATTAGAAAATCTTAGTCACCAATTTCTAGCAGTTCCTGAAAATTCATGTTGATGGCCATGTTAAGCCCTAAGATGCAGGCTTCATATTCCGCCATATTGTTGGTGCAGGGATACCTAAGTTTAGCAGATACTGGATAATGTTGACCAGTTTCCAATATCAGGACAACTTCAATGCCGACTCCTTTGAAATTTGCCGCTCCATCGAAGAACATACTCCAACTGTCATAGGATTCGACAATATCTTCTCCTATGAACGACACTTCCTCATCGGGTAAATACATTTTTGGGGGTTCGTATTCTCCGTCCACGGGGTTCTCAGAAAGATGGTCTGCCAATGCTTGTCCTTTGACTGCTTTCTGAGTCACATAGACAATGTCGAACTCACTCAACAGGATTTTTCATTTGGCCAGCTTGTTAGTGGGCATGGAATTCTGAAAGATATATTTCAAGGGATCCATCCTTGGTATGAGATATGTCGTGTAGGCACAAAAGTAATGCCTCAGATTTTGTGCTACCCATGTTAGAGTGCAGCAGGTACATTCCAATAGGGAATACCGTGCCTCGTATGGAGTAAATTCCTTACTTCGATAATAAATAGCCTGCTCTTTTCTTCTTGTGTCGCCGTGCTGCCCCACAACGCAGCCGAAAGCTCTATCTAGTACCGCGAGGTATAGTAGCAAAGGTCTACCTGGCTCAGGTGGTACCAAGATTGGCAGTGTAGACAAGTACTCGTTAATTTTGACGAAGGCCTTTTGACAATCCTCGGTATATTTGGTCGCGACATCTTTAAGATTGGTTCACATATTACCGTGGACTGTGCTATGAACCGGCTGATGTAGTTAAGGCGGTGTAGGAAACTCAACACATCTTTCTTGTTCCTCGGCGGTGGTAACTTTGGGATGGTTTTGACCTTTGACGGATCCAATTCTATCCCTCGACAACTGACGATGAACCCGAGAAATTTCCCAGCAGGAACCCCAAACGCACACATTGCGGGGTTTAGTTTTAGATTGTATTTCCGCAACCTATTGAAGAACTTCCTCTAATCTGTTATGTGGTCGGTGGCTTTCTTGGACTTGATAACGACATCGTCCACATATACTTCGATCTCTTTGTGTATCATATCGTGAAAGATAGTGGTCATAGCTCTCATATAGGCGGCCCCAGCATTCTTCAGGCCGAATGGAATCATCTTGTAGAAGTATACTCCCCACGGTGTAATGACAGTCATTTTCTCAGCATCTTCCTCATCCATCCAAATCTGATGGTAACCGGTGAAACGATCCACGAAAGACTGAAGTTCATGCTTTGCGTAGTTGTCTATCAGGATGTGTATGTTTGGTAATGGGAACTCATCCTTCAGACTGGCCCAGTTGAGATCCTGGTAGTCGACACAGACTCTGACCTTCCCATCCTTCTTGGGTACATACAAAATGTTGGCTAACCATGTCGGGTACTCAACTACCCTGAGAACCTTGGCGTTGATTTGCTTGGTAACGTTTTCCTTGATTTTCAAACTCATGTCAAGCTTGAACTTTCTGAGCTTCTGTTTTATCGGCGGACACATTGGATTGGTTGGCAGTTTGTGAGCCACAATGGATGACTTATACTAGTCATGTCATCATACGACCATGCAAATATGTCCTCATACTCTTTCATGAACTGTTTGTATTCCTCCTTCTCTGACGTTGATAAATGGATGCTGATACGAGTTTCTCTGACCTTCTCTGAATCTCCCAGGTTGACTACCTCAGTCTCGTCCAGGTTGGACTTAGGTCCGTTCTCACAATTCTCGACTTCTCTGATAATTTAATCGGGTATATCATCCTCTTCTTATGAATCGATGTCCTTTTGTTGCGTTACCTCGTTGCATTGCACAGTCATTGGTTCATCAAGACAAGCAACAGTAATGTTGTATAGATAAAGTAATGAGAGAAAATGATAATAATAAATATTGATTCATAAAACATAAAAAGTGCTTTTGATAAATTGAATAAATGTTTTTAGAACATTGAAGATCTTATTGCAGAAATGAAAATGCGAAAAGGAAATCATTTAGTAAATGAAAAGTAAACAATGCTTGTTCAGCCTTGCTACCCGGGGACTCGTTGGGCCCTGGTTGTTCTGATAGTCCAGTTCTTAAGGGATGAACCTTTACTTACGGCTTAGATGGAAGGACCTTACTCATCCTCCTCCTCAACAATGACGCAACAGTCCATGTCATCATCTTCCAGGAATAGATTCTTCAGGGCTGCTAGTGCTTCTTTTTCCTCTGATCCCCGTATAATATCGGCCTGCTGAAAGATGTGCTCCAGATGCGGTATCGGCTGTTCCAATGGGTAATAAGGACCGCACCATGGTGGCGACCAGTTCTTGAACTCTTCCCAGGGGTATTTGTGTCCCAACCCAAAAGTAGTGCCATGGCGCTTGAGTTGTATTGGCTTGGAAATCCTCTGAAGATTCTTACCGAGTCCTTTGCCAGGCTCGTACCCACTGCAGTTTAGTATGCTTGCGATCTTACTGTCCCACCACTTTTCTTTGTCTACTACGTTGACTCGTTCAATATGGTGGTAGGTTTCTCCACCCAGCCTTCTCCTACCTTCAACCACCGGGATGGTTTGGCGACTATAGATAGGATTGCTTCCGTCCTCGTGGATGATCACTTCCTGGTGGTTCCATTCAAATTTTACTGCCCGATGCAATGTTGATGCCAAAGCCCCATGGGATTTATCAACAACCGTCCTAATTACAGGTTGTAGGACGCTGATATGTCTATTACCTGAAAGTCAACCTTGAACCATGTAGGTCCCATTTGCAGACAAAGGCTGATCTCACCGATGGTGGACCTCTAAGAACCATCGAAAGCTTTCACATTCATCGACCCTTCTTTTATCTCGCACATCCCCTTGCCCAATTTCTTGAGCGTTGTCAATGGACAGATGTTGAGGCTGGATCCCCTGTCAATCAAAATCCTAGTGATGAAGTAATCCTCACATTGCACGGTGATGTGCAGTGCTTTGTTGTGGCTTAACCCTTTAGGTGGCAGCTCGTCCTCTTGGAAGGTGATCTTATGACTTTCCAATACTTTACCTACCATGTTGGCCATTTCCCTGCAGGTGATGTTATTTGGCACATACGCTTCATTCAGTACTTTCATCAAAGCATTCCGGTATGTCTCTGAATTCTGCAGTAATGACATAATGGATATCTGGGTTGGGGTTTTGTTCAAATGGTCAATGACCGAATATTCTTTGGCCTGCACCTTCCTCTAAAGATCATCTAGGCCTGTCTCAATGATGGGTGGCCTAATGGAAGCTTGCTTACTAGATTCTGTCAAATGTTCAGGTGTATAGACCCTGCCGGTCCTTGGCATTCCCTGTGCAGCAGTAGCTTATTCTTTCTGGATTTTTCCTTTCCTTCTTGCCTCAGCTACATAATCCCATGGTACAACATTGGTGAAAAATGGAGGCGTGGTTGACACCGCCACTATGAATGGGTGCCTTAGCAGGTGGCATAACTTCAACCTCGAACGGCACACGTGCGTCTGCATGCGGTGCTATTTCAAACTCAAATGGGATTGACGCCATTACCTCAACATCTCCGGATGGCTGAATCTGTACTATGATAGGATTGAGAGTGACTGCTGGCTTCTTTGGGTCATCACCTTCTATGATCAACCCGATCGACCCCTCTAGGTCCCAATCTTCTTCTATCTCAACCATGTTTACCCCTCCACCCTTGTGGTCTGGGAGCGGATTGTTACGGACATTGGGAGTGGATTCCTTTGCTATAATGACCTTATTATCAATCATAGACTATATCTTATCTTTCACTGAGTGACATTCATCAATCTTGTCTCCCTTCATACCGGAATGGTATGCACAGGTTTTATTTGGATTAACCCATTGAGAGGGATTCTCAGGGGTTACGGCAGGAATATGAGTGACATAACCAGCAGCTTTCAGTTTCTCGTACAGCTGGTCGATAGGTTCAGAAATGGCAGTGTATTGTTTAGGAGGTCTGCGATCAAAGTTCGGTCGAGGTCTTGGGAATATTTGGCTAGCAGGGGGTGATTGGTACTGAGATGGTTGAGAGTTACAGGTATGGTAAACAGGAGCAGGCTGGGAATATCTGGGAGATTGCGGCTGGTAGGTGGGTGGGGGAGATGACTGATATATTGGTGGAGGTGCTGACTGGTATGCGGGCGAAGGTGCTTGGTATGTTAGTGTTGTCTGATATGTGAGCGAGGGTGTTTGGTAGGTTTGGTATTTCAATGGGGATTTAGTCCTTTGTGCATCATTACGGCTCCCACATCTCTTTTCTTGGACTCACCGCCAGTTGCAGGGCCTTGTTTGTAGCCTGCAACGCTTCAAAGTTAGTAACCATTCCGCTTTTGATCCGTTCCTCAATTCTCTCACCCAGCTTGATAATGTCAGAGAATTTATGGTTCTCAATCACCATCAGTCGCTTATAATACTGTGGTTCTTATGCTCGGACAAAAAATTTGTTCATCTGTTCTTTGTCTAGGGCAGGCTTGACCTTAGCTGCTTCAGACCTCCAACGAGTAGCATACTCGCGAAAAGTCTCTGTGGGATTCTTCTTAAGATTTTGAATGTAGAACACATCTGGCGAATTCTCTATATTGAATCTAAACCGGTTCATGAAGTCTGACGCCATGTTCACCCAGTTGGACCACTTCTTGGGGTCTTGGTTGATGTACCAAGACAGATCATCCTCTGTGAGGCTCCTCATAAACAACTTCATGTGAATCTTATCATCTCTTCCTACTCCCACCAATTTATCACAGTAGGTTCTCAGATGGACCCTTGGATAACCAGTACCATCGAACATATCGAACTTAGGAGGTTTGTACCCATCGGGCAGTTCCACATCGGGTTGTATGTAGAGGTCTTCATAGTTCAGCCCTTCTACTCCCTTGCTTCCCTCGACGCCTTGAACTCGGCTAGTCAGCTTCTTAAGTTCTTCAGCCAAATTCTTGATAAGCAAATCCTTTTCAGTGGATTCAGATGTGTTTGAAATGGGTTGGGTGGAGTGCGGCAGAGTTTCCACGTAGATAGGGTTGTTATGATTGCCTAGCGCCTGGGTATAAAGGTGGTCATTTGTGGAGTTTTGTGGCTCGGGGACGAGTAGTGGAGTATTTCTTGAAGTGTGGCAAGCATTTTATTGTGGTGGAAGAGTTTGAATGTTCGGTGGAGTGGTGTGGTGATGGGTTGTGGGATGATTTTGTTTGTTTGGGGTATTTTGAGGAGGTATGGGATTTTGGGTCTTAGGATGGTTGACATCTGGAACACTGAGTGTGAAGGATAAATTTGCCAAATTCCGGACCTGCTCAAGCACTCCTTGGAGCTTCACCAACCTTTGTTCTAGCTGTGACATAGCCTCATTCTGAACTTAAATACCCTGGTCGTCAGCGGTCTCTACTCGTTCAACTGGTGTTGTGTTGCTCAAATCTTCCGTTTTTCCCTTTCCTTTGCTTTTTCCTTAGGGACGACTAAGAGGAGGAGAGGGTCGAGGGCCCCTAGATCATGTGTAGTATGATGATGATGGCAGAGTGCATGAACCAACCTTTGGGGAGGGGAATAATAAAAAGGAAAGAAAATAAAAACAAAAACAAAAGGTAGCCAAGTCAGTGAGGATTAGGAAAAAGCATTGTGATATTTAAACACATAGTGCGAGAATATAAAGCGTGTCCTAGTTTGGGAGCCTCGTTGTGCCCGAGGTAGCCCTAGCGACAAATTGATTTGGAGAACTTAAATGCCAAAATGCCTCATTTCATTAATGTAAAAATAGACGAATCCAAAACGATACTAAAATAATAAGCAAGAAATAAAGTCACTAATGGCACTCAACCTTATTACATTAATAAAGCAATGAAAAAGGAATCCTAGACTACTTGGTCCAAGAAGGAATTTCCCCAGATTCGGAGTCCTTAATCCCATCTGTCACGACCCAGAATCCCAATGCGGGTCGTGATGGCGCCCAACGACGGGGTTAGGCAAGCCAACACAATTTACACTAAGTGATACCCTTACCATCTAATTAACCAAGTCAAAGATTTCCAGTTTATATCAACTAACATCATACTAGCCTTGAGTGAGGGTAAAGTCATAATAGATACAAGCCGAAATAAAACGTACACATGCCTGTACAACCCGAACCCAAAAGATATACATATACACTACGCGTGTGTGCCAGAACTAGTGTCACGAGTGCCATGGGCAACTACTGAATATACAATGACTACAATATGTACAGAGTCTCCGTCTGAATGAAATGGATAGAGGATATAACAAAAGAACTCTAGGGTGCTGCTAGGAAGTCGCCGAGAAAGCAGTTCACCGTGAAGTATGACCACGCTATCAATATCTAGCACCGGCCTGATAATCAGATGCGCCAGCCTCTGGACTTGTACAGTCAAGTACAGAAAGGAAAAGAAAGTGCAGCATGAGTACATATTAAATAAATATGTACCCAGTGAGTATC
>ML509838.1:121545-143572 GCA_005239535.1 Nicotiana rustica
AAATCACGAAATCCTCAAGAACCCTAAAATTACTACCTAATTCTATGGTTTTTAGATGATTTAGTAGTGAATTTAACTAAGAATTAATGTTTGAAACTAGTAAAACTATGGAATTTACTTACCTCAATAACAGTGGTGGAAGGTGTCTTGAAGTGCTCTCTAAAAACTTGAGGAGCAAGATGAAAATGGAGGAAAAATGCTAAGTCTCGTATTTTATAAAACTGCCCAGGGATTTCTTAACTGCGATCAAGACAAGGGGCATGCGATCGTGAAGGCCAACTGGCCAGATCTCTGCGATCGCGGCAGAGGTCCTGCGATCGCGAAGAACAAACTCACCCGGCCCAGACGCGACTCTATGCGATCGCGAAGGTGTGGAACCCAGACCTCTACGATCGCGAAGGGGAAGCTGCGATCGCAGAGAACAATCAACAGCCCAGCAAAATCCTTCTTCGCGATCGCAACCCACCTTCTGCGACCACAGAGAAGGAAACCAGATAGCGGAAATTCTGGTTTTTCCAACTTAGCTCTCGGGGGACTAAAACACACCCGAGCCCCTAGGGACCCCGTCCAAAAGCACCGGCAAGTCTGTATTCATGATACTTACTCGCTCGAACTTCCGGAACCTGAATAACAACAACGAAACTCAGAATTCAACCCCAAAACCAAATTGAATCAAAACTTAAGAACTTAAGAAATTTTAGAATTCACTTTAATATGCCGAACAGGCCTAAACTACTCGGAATGACTTCAAATTTTGCAGACAAGTTATAAATGACATGACAAAACTATTACTGGTCTCGGAATTTCATTAGGACCTCGGGAACATAAAATCACCTTTCAAGCCAAATTTCAAATCCTTTAAAAACCTCAAAACTTCATTAACTCAAATTTTCTCATTTTGATCTGAAACCAATCAAATCAAGTCCGTTTCTTACCAAATTTAGCAGATAACTTATATAACACATATTGAACCTGTTCCAAGTGCCGAAATCATAATACAGGCCCGGCAGCACAGGTTTCACATTAAGGTTTATTTTCATAAGCCTTTAATATTTTCATAAAACGCTTTTCTTTAAAAATTTATTTCTCGGACTTGGGTCCTCGGAATTCGATTATGGGCATACGCCCAAGTCCCATATTTTCCTACGGACCTTCCGGGACCGTCGAATCACGGATCCGGGTCCGTTTACCAAAAATGTTGACCAAAGTCAACTTTATTCAATTAATTTATAAAAATTTAACTCTCAATCAAGTTTTCACATAAAGGTTTCCCGGCTACGCTCCCGGGCTGTGCACGCACATCGAGGTGAGATTAATGGAGTCTTTTGAGGCCTCGAAACAAAGTCAAAATTAGATGCACACAATATGACCCCTTTTTGGGTCATCACACCATCGAACAGGTTCCCTAGCTCACGTAGTCCAAGCAGCAGGTATGCTCTGGCCAGATGTCCACCTTCATTCCCCTCGGCCTTTTGACACTCTTCAACTCTTTTGATGATCTTACCCTCAAGCTCGACTATGCCTCGCTCCAAGTATTCCAGCTTCTTATTGGAACGGACGGCCATGTCTTTCCACTCTTCAATCAATCTCTTGTTGGTTTCGTGTATCTCACGGTGCTCAATCACGCATTCATGGATCCTTTTGCGCAGCCAATTATACTTGACCTGAGCCTTGGCCCTCTCATCTATGATTCCGTGGCCTCGGCTGAACCCTAGCCTGACTAAACCATCCCAGTTGTTTTCTAACCACCCTAAGTAGAAAGGAACACAGCCAGCATGATACCTGTCTGGTTAAATCGTGTCGTTTTCCATTATGATCTTGTAGTTCCACATATGTTGGGCTTGGCACTTGTAAGGAACATCGTCATCCTGGAAGCCAGCTCGGAAATGACTCATCTTATCGACCCTTAGCAGTACTTGTTTTCTGCCTGCTTGTCTCATAACTCGAAGTGGAACGTAAGGGTATATTTCTCTCATCCCGATTAGCACCAAGTGTGGCGCATCCCTAGACCTGAATATGAATTCATCTGTTGGAAACCACTCGAACATCCACTGGACCTTCTCCTCAGTCAGATTATCAAAGAACCCTACCCATTCCTTGGCAGTCTCTGGCTGGGAAAACCTGTCGGGAATGTATGTCATTCGCTTGGGGTGGTGAAAAGCTATATGGTCGTTCCACGCCCTTCGAAGTGCTTAGATCCTCTTTGACAACGTTCTAGAGCTCGGTAAATGTCTGTTATGATCATTGGGACAATGCTTAAAGTTTGTCCGTCAATTCCCTCCATTAAAGTCTTGGTTACCATAGCTAACCTAGTGTGAACCCTTTCCTTCTTCGTTGGAAACACGATTAACCCCAGGAAAAAAAAATGAAGACAAATACCCTATGGTGAATATGTCCCAAAGATGTAATGGCAAATTCATCGTGGTAGTTACGGTATGATTTGATGTGACCTTTCATACAAATAAAAGTATTGGCACGAGTGGAGTATGACGTTGAGCATGATATGCAGTAAATAAGAAGTAGAGGCACGTAGTCATGTATTTGCACGTTGTGAAAGTAGTAAATACAACAGTTATAACTTAAAAAGCATTTACAAAGGGAAACAAGGAAACATGTCAGTGTTGCCTTTGAGAAAAATTAAATGCTTGAAGGAAATAAACAATTAATTGCACATAAGGGGAAAGGGAAGAGGTACAAATTCACAAAGTGGTTTGAAAATGGTAAAAGCCTAGAAATCCTAATTAGAGTCGCCATGCTGTCGCGCCCCCTTTTCAACTCCTCCTTTCGGATTAGTCGAGGTCTTGACATTATTGGGACAAATCGTTTCCTTTTGGGAAAGGGGTATACAAGGAATCGAAGAGTCGCCACCTAACGATTTTTAAGGTGCGTTAGGGTACCTATTTAGAGTCATTTACAATAATAGATTTGGGTAACCAGAGATAGGGTAAGGGCTTGAAATAACTCAAAGGGGAAGGTGTTAGGCACACCTCAAAGTCCACAAATGTGGTTCCGGACCAAACAACTTTGTGAATTTAATCATATGGCAGATAGGCTATTAAAGTTTAAACAAGTGAGGAGTTTTTGAAAGATTCGTAGTCTAAGCACACATGTGTAGCAAAAGGTTTTGAAAAGATTTAATGTCTAAGTAAGGTTTTTGGAAAGAATTATAATCTAAACACGTATGTAAGGATAAGGGAAGTCCTAGGTTAGCTATCATATAGGATCACATCAGTACAATACCCGGTAATCACTCCTCAAAGAGGGGCTACACGTGGTATTAGCGCACTGGTCATCATATCCATATCTACCCTTCCCACCCCTTAGCGGTTATTAAGCGAGTATTATTTAGCGACCTCTATGCGTGTTGTTACACGTCCCTTCTTAATGGCCCATGAGGAATTTAGGGCCTCTACCTATAGGGAGTTCTAGACAGACCCTTAGGTTTAAAGTATAAAATACTAAGGCGACAAGCAAAACACATAGGACTTCAACAAATAAAGAGAAGGAAAGAGCAAATAAGAGGCTCAACTTTACCTCCACTGATAATGCATGTAAACAGCACGACTCAAACATAAATAAGAGAAGTATTGCTAAGGGGAATCCTAAGACATGGTGTCTAGATAAGTATCAGAACATAATAAAGATGCAAATTTATTTTATAAACTCAGAAGCGGGCCCTAATCAATTTGCTTGCTGATTTTAAGCCTGTTAAGTATTAAGCAGCATACACAAGAGACAAATTTCCAGTTATAATAATTTAATCACCTAAGGCTTGCCTGGCATGGGACAGTGTATAATAGTTACCAGAATTATTAAGAAAACTGTTGTAAATTGTGTTACCCAAACATGATGTTCTAGGTGTTGAAAATATATAGGATTATTGCTAGTTGTTTTAGAAATTGATTAAAATTATTGTATGCCCTTTTCATGCATCAGGAGTTAAACTAGGTGTAATTGAGCGAGTGAGATCCTAAAACATGATATCTAATGCACGAAGGGATGCAGAATAATGCATATGTAGAATCACTAAAGCAGGATTTCTAAATGGTCTCAGGATATGCAAGGTCCGCTAAAGCAGGATTTATAAATGCACACAAAATCACAGCATTATGCATGATTTTAGAATATGCAAAAGTGACAGTTTATTTCAGACATGATTGCATAAGCAACGATTTATATTAGCATGTTTATCCTAGAACGGGACTTCTAAGTGATATAATCATATTGCCAAACAAGATGTTGAAACAGTACTCATAGAGCCTAAGGAGCATGGTATCTAATGCATGATTTGATTTGCACATATTGGTCCTAAGCGTGAATTCTATTGCGCAAATAGGAAACGTAAACCTAAAAGCATGGTTTCTACCCTTTCGCATACATAGTTACCCTTCCCTTTTTCACTATCCATCCTCAATTTTGTTTACAATAAATTATTACAGACCATTATTGTATGAATTAATTAAATAGATAAGAAAATAATAAGTTACACTATAGGGATCCTACCAATAGGCCCAGATCTCCAAATTTTCCAATGCCAAATGGTGTTTCACACCTTTCACATAATCCGGGTTTGTCAGAGTACCCTAAGGACCTCAAGGGATCCCCGGGAGTGCTCACACCCAGATTTTCCATAACCATAATTGAGTAAGTGTAGCGTGGAAGGGCCATCTCTAATGAATCATAGTTCAGATAGATCTCATAGGGATCCCAAAGCTGTAACACATTAGAGGGGCAGAACTTAAGGGTCTAAGAGTAAAGTGAGAGTGCTTGACATAGTTTTGAAAAAAATGAATAGGAAGACAGTTTTAAAAAAGAAAGACTTGTTTTAAAATGAGTTTTTTTGTAAAAAACAGTAAAAGACCTTAATCACTAAAACAGTTTGAAAGAGTAGAGCAATCAGGACAAACACATTCTAGTCTCACGATCAGAACATCACATATAGAACAAGAACTAAGACAAGTTCAGCAACCACAAGCAGGGATTGAGGAATTGGGGACAAGTATAGAGCATGTAAGTATAAGCACACAGTGGGTAGAGTCATACATAGGTTCAGAATCAAAGCAATCCTAAGAGGTTTCAAGTACAACATGTATTTCAGGACTACAGAGAAACTAGGTAGCATATGGTACAGATTGTTGTGTGCCAGGAGTTAAAGAAAGCATAAGTGAAGCATAATCACATTGAGGCATTCAAAAAGGGCAATAATACTTCATGAACATGCTGAGTCTAGGGAAGGGGTACATTGAGAATCAAGCTAATAAAGCAGTAAAGTAGACATGCTAATTGCAGGTTGAAAAGCAAAACCATAAGTAAAAACATATTAGGAACATGATGAATTGAAGTGCCAAAAGAAACATATTGTGTTGTATACTTAAACTGAAATTAGGACATACCAGATAGGATATAAAAAACACAGAATGAAGAGCAATATATAAGAATAAGCAGCCTTGGCTTGCAGCCGGCTGATAATAGCAAATAACCAAAAAGAGAACAGAATAGAGTATTTGTAAGAAAGTTTTGAACAGTGTGTGTTCGTGTGTTGTGCTAATGAAAGAGTAAGGTATATATGGTTTTGAAATAGGCAGAAAATAAGGTAACCAAATAACAGTTCAGCAGTAACCATAGAAGTAAACATCAATTAGAATCAAATTAATGTAAGTACTTTCCTTAATTAAGGAGTCATTGCTCAAATGGTAATAAGCAGTCGCAAAATATGGAAAAGAATCGTGTAAAGCTGATTGTAACAAAAACAATAGCCTAAGTATAATATAGGTATATAGTATGTAAATAAGGCCAAGTTCAGAGTTCTATTTAAGGAAAATATATGTGAATTAATTTGACAACAAAATCATTCATAGAAATAAGGCAAGAAATAATTTATATTCAGGAAATCCGTAAGAGAACCCTCGAGTGAGGTTCGAATTACAGGAAATTAGCATCAATCAGGAAAAATATCAAACATTAGCGGGATAGGTATGATACAAACAAAGAGAAACATGAAAATCAGCATGTCTTAATTAAGGAAATACCCAAAAAATCAATAGAGAACATTATGCAAAATCAGTGAAGTATCAATCACAAATATTCAAAGATTCAAAGTAGGAATAGTATTGATTAAGGAGACCAAGCGTAATAACACTTAGTTGGCAAAAACAAATCAGAACCTTTAACAGTCGAACATAGGGTAAAATCACATAAACCAAGGGATTCACATAGAACATAGTATGAATCAACAGAGTAGACATGATTTAGGCAGAAGTAATGAAGAGTCAGAAACCCTAATGGCACACATGGATTAAAATCACAAAATCACGAAGTATTCATGAGAACACAATGATCATAATAGAATAGGTAGATATATTATCGCAAATAATCTCAGAACCATAGATTTAAACCAAGAATTTTGGTTTTTTTTAACAAAAATGAATCAGACAAAAAGGAAAAGCTTATATAATGTTTAAACATGATGAAAATCATAAGATAATGCTAAAAACAGAAAGAAAAACTGTTTTGAAAAGGGGTTTAAGAACCCTCGTTTGAAGACGAAGAATCGTTTTAGGGAAAACGGAAAAACTCTAAGGAAAACATTAGAATAACTCATAATATGTCCAGATCTATTAAATATCTAAGAAAATTGAGAGTCTAGTAGTTAGGGTTTCAAAGAGAGAACCCAGAAAGAAGGAGAAGCAACTCAAAAATCACCGGTTTTAATCGAAAATGGTAGAATCTTACTCGGATGATCGAAGAATGGCATGAGAGATCATGAGAGGTGATTAAACCGCCTCTAGTTCTCTTGAGGGCTTCAAAGCAGTGATACCCGTCGTAGGAGGAAGCCATGAAGCTGGGATGGTGGTGAAACCACCATGGCTTCCGGCAAGGCGACGACAGGTGAGAGCTTAGGCTAGCAGAGAGAGTTGAGAGAGAGTTGAGAGATGTAACGGCGGAGTGAGGGAGAGAATGAGAGGGGAAGGGGGTAGTCTTAGGGTTTAATTTAGGAAAGGGGTCATTTGAGCCGTTGATCAAAATTATCAACCGCTAGGATTTAGGAGGACCTGGGCCGGGTTAAGTAGAGGTTTGGGCTTGGGAGTATTGGGTTATTTGAATTGGGTTGGGGATTAATTAATTTAGGATAAAATAAAAATAAAGGTGGCTAGTTGTTAAATACCCAATTACATTAACTAAAAATAATTTATAAAATAGCTGATAATTGTGAAAAAACGAAATTCATGCTTAGAAAAATAAATTTAAATGATTACATAGCATTTAAAAATACAAATGATCAATTACTGGATAAAAATAGTATAAAATCATATGATTAGGCTATAATTACAAAGTTATTGCAATTATAGCCAAAAGGTTCCAATTTGGCTAACTATGAAATAATTTGGTCTTAATAGGACCAAAAATAATACATTAAATCAAAGAGTTCTTTTGAAATCATTTGTAATGCAAATTTGTAATTATTTATTAGAAATAAAATACCGGATAAATTAAAAACATATAGGAAAATTATGGAAAAATACCAATTGCTATTGATACATGATTTGGAGGCTATATATGCAATTTAAAAATATTTTGAGAAAAAATTGGGTATCAACACTGAGGCCGCACCTGCGATGTGGTATCCGCATCTGCAGAACCGCAGGTGCGGTGGGTTGGTCCGCATCTGCGGAAAAGAATAAGGCCACTCAGTCTCGTTATGGTATCCGCTTCTTCAGAGCCGCACTTACAAGAATTCTTCCGCAGGTGCGGTCAACAGGCATCAGACCTGGGCAGTTTAGGCATTTCACATGTTCTCAATTCCAAACCCACAAATACTTGACCTAGCAAATAATTTTAGAATCTTTTGGCTTATTTTCAGTCTTGATCACTAGAGAAGAACAATTTTGGAAGCTAGGGTTTGCACACACACTTGGGTTTTGAAGATTTGAAGCTTGTAGTTAAGGATTTTTACCCATTTATGTTTATTTCTTCATTTCCTTGCTTTGTATTAATTATTCAAGTGGGTAGTATTTATTTCCAACACTAAATCTTTTTTATGTAAATATTCATGTCTAAAGTGTGGATTAAATACTTTGTTGTTCTTATGTATTGAATTTTTATCTTTGTTTATTTATGAAGTAAGTAGTTCCTTTAATTATTCTTGTTCTTTAATGTTTCCAAAGGGATTAGCTAACCCTAGGACTTACCCATTAACTCCGAATTAATTTTGGAAAAGATAAATTGGGGTTGGGAAAGATTAATTAACAAGAACCTGAGGTTTAACCCTCATTTTATAGATTCTACCTAGGAATAGGATTGAACTATTTGTAGCCATATCCGGGTGTGCTTAATCTCTTAATTGGGTTAGGAATAATTCAATTAGGAAGTCTTGTTAGTCTTCGGAAGAAGCTAATTAAGAAGTATTATCTTGTTATAGCATTATGAGACATGATTGCATGAGTAACGATTTATATTAGCATGTTTATCCTAGAACGAGACTTCTAAGTGATATAATCATAGTGCCAAACAAGATTTTGAAACAGTACTCATAGATCCTAAGGAGCATGGTATCTAATGCATGATTTGATTTGCACATATTGGTCCTAAGCGTGAATTCTATTGCGCAAATAGGAAACGTAAACCTAAAAGCATGGTTTCTACCCTTTCGCATACATAGTTACCCTTCCCTTTTTCACTATCAATCCTCAATGTTGTTTACAATAAATTATTACAGACCATTATTGTATGAATTACATAAATAGATAAGAAAATAATAAGTTACACTATAGGGATCCTACCAATAGGCCCAGATCTCCAAATTTTCCAATGCCAAATGGTGTTTCACACCTTTCACATAATCCGGGTTTGTCAGAGTACCCTAAGGACCTCAAGGGATCCCCGGGAGTGCTCACACCCAGATTTTCCATAACCATAATTGAGTAAGTGTAGCGTGGAAGGGCCATCTCTAATGAATCATAGTTCAGATAGATCTCATAGGGATCCCAAAGCTGTAACACATTAGAGGGGCAGAACTTAAGGGTCTAAGAGTAAAGTGAGAGTGCTTGACATAGTTTTGAAAAAAATGAATAGGAAGACAGTTTTAAAAAAGAAAGACTTGTTTTAAAATGAGTTTTTTTGTAAAAAACAGTAAAAGACCTTAATCACTAAAACAGTTTGAAAGAGTAGAGCAATCAGGACAAACACATTCTAGTCTCACGATCAGAACATCACATATAGAACAAGAACTAAGACAAGTTCAGCAACCACAAGCAGGGATTGAGGAATTGGGGACAAGTATAGAGCATGTAAGTATAAGCACACAGTGGGTAGAGTCATACATAGGTTCAGAATCAAAGCAATCCTAAGAGGTTTCAAGTACAACATGTATTTCAGGACTACAGAGAAACTAGGTAGCATATGGTACAGATTGTTGTGTGCCAGGAGTTAAAGAAAGCATAAGTGAAGCATAATCACATTGAGGCATTCAAAAAGGGCAATAATACTTCATGAACATGCTGAGTCTAGGGAAGGGGTACATTGAGAATCAAGCTAATAAAGCAGTAAAGTAGACATGCTAATTGCAGGTTCAACAGCAAAACCATAAGTAAAAACATATTAGGAACATGATGAATTGAAGTGCCAAAAGAAACATATTGTTTTTGATACTTAAACTGAAATTAGGACATACCGGATAGGATATAAAAGACACAGAATGAAGAGAAATATATTAGAATAAGCAGCCTTGGCTTGCAGCCGGCTGATAATAGCAAATAACCAAAAAGAGATCAGAATAGAGTATTTGTAAGAGAGTTTTGAACAGTGTGTGTTCGTGTGTTGTTCTAATGAAAGAGTAAGGTATATATGGTTTTGAAATAGGCATAAAATAAGGTAACCAAATAACAGTTCGGCAGTAACCATAGAAGTAAACATCAATTAGAATCAAATTAATGTAAGTACTTTCCTTAATTAAGGAGTCATTGCTCAAACGGTAATAAGTAGTCGCAAAATAAGGAAAAGAATCGTGTAAAGCTGATTGTAACAAAAACAATAGACTAAGTATAATATAGGTATATAGTATGTAAATAAGGCCAAGTTCAGAGTTCTATTTAAGGAAAATATGTGAATTAATTTAACAGCAAAATCATTCATAGAAATAAGGCAAGAAATAATTTATATTCTGGAAATCAGTAAGAGAACCCTCGAGTGAGGTTTGAATTATAGGAAATCAGCATCAATCAGGAAAAATATCAAACATTAGCGGGATAGGTATGATACAAAGAAAGAGAAACATGAAAATCAGCATGTCTTAATTAAGGAAATACCCAAAAAATCAATAGAGAACATTATGCAAAATCAGTGAAGTATCAATCACAAATATTCAAAGATTCAAAGTAGGAATAGTATTTATTCAGGAGACCAAGCGTAATAACACTTAGTTGGCAAAAACAAATCAGAACCTTTAACAATCGAACATAGGGTAAAATCACATAAACCAAGGGATTCACATAGAACATAGTATGAATCAACAGAGTAGACATGATTTAGGCAGAAGTAATGAAGAGTCAGTAACCCTAATGGAACACATGGAGTAAAATCACAAAATCACGAAGTATTCATGAGAACACAATAATCATAATAGAACAGGTAGATATATTATCGCAAATAATCTCAGAACCATAGATTTAAACCAAGAATTTTGGTTTTTTTTAACAAAAATGAATCAGACAAAAAGGAAAAGCTTATATAATGTTTAAACATGATGAAAATCATAAGATAATGCTAAAAACCAGAAAGAAAAACTGTTTTGAAAAGGGGTTTAATAACCCTCGTTTGAAGACGAAGAATCGTTTTAGGGAAAACGGAAAAAGTCTAAGGAAAACATTAGAATAACTCATAATATGTCCAGATCTATTAAATATCTAAGAAAATTGAGAGTTTAGTAGTTAGTGTTTCAAAGAGAGAACCCAGAAAGAAGGAGAAGCAACTCAAAAATCACCGGTTTCAACCGAAAATGGTAGAATCTTACTCGGACGACCATGGATGATCGAAGAATGGCATGAAAGATCATGAGAGATGATTAAACTGCCTCTAGTTCTCTTGAGGGCTTCAAAGCAGTGATACCCGTCGAAGGAGGAAGCCATGAAGCTGGGATGGTGGTGAAACCACCATAGTTTCCGGCAAGGCGACGACAGGTGAGAGCTTAGGCTAGCAGAGAGAGTTGAGAGAGAGTTGAGAGATGTAACGGCGGAGTGAGGGAGAGAATGAGAGGGGAAGGGGGTAGTCTTAGGGTTTAATTTAGGAAAGGGATCATTTGAGCCGTTGATCAAAATGATCAACGGCTAGGATTTAGGAGGACCTGGGCCAGGTTAATGAGAGTTTTGGGCTTGGGAGTACTGGGTTATTTGAATTGGGTTGGGGATTAATTAATTTAGGATAAAATAAAAATAAAGGTGGCTAGTTGTTAAATACCCAATTAAATTAACTAAAAATAATTTATAAAATAGCTGATAATTGTGAAAAAACGAAATTCATGCTTAGAAAAATAAATTTAAATGATTACTTAGCATTTAAAAATGCAAATGATCAATTACTGGATAAAAATAGTATAAAAGCATATGATTAGGCTATAATTGCAAAGTTATTGCAATTATAGCCAAAAGGTTCCAATTTGACTAACTATGAAATAATTTGGTCTTAATAGGACCAAAAATAATACATTAAATCAAAGAGTTCTTTTGAAATCATTTGTAATGCAAATTTGTAATTATTTATTGGAAATAAAATGCCGGATAAATTAAAAACAAATAAATAAAATATATAGGAAAATTATGGAAAAATACCAATTGCTATTGATACATGATTTGGAGGCTATATATGCAATTTATAAATATTTTGAGAAAAAATTGGGTATAAACACTGAGGCCGCACCTGCGATGTGGTATCCGCATCTGCAGAACCGCAGGTGCGGTGGGTTGGTCCGCATGGTATCCGCTTCTTCAGAGCCGCACCTACAAGAATTCTTCCGCAGGTGCGGTCAACAGGCATCAGACCTGGGCAGTTTAGGCATTTCACATGTTCTCAATTCCAAACCCACAAATACTCAACCTAGCAAATATTTTTAGAATCTTTTGGCTTATTTTCAGTCTTGATCACTAGAGAAGAACAATTTTGGAAGCTAGGGTTTGCACACACACTTGGGTTTTGAAGATTTGAAGCTTGTAGTTAAAGATTTCTTACCCATTTATGTTTATTTCTTCATTTCCTTGCTTTGTATTGATTATTCAAGTGGGTAGTTTTTATTTCCAACACTAAATCTTTTTTATGTAAATATTCATGTCTAAAGTGTGGATTAAATACTTTGTTGTTCTTATGTATTGAATTTTTATCTTTGTTTATTTATGAAGTAAGTAGTTCCTTTAATTATTCTTGTTCTTTAATGTTTCCAAAGGGATTAGCTAACCCTAGGACTTACCCATTAACTCCGAATTAATTTTGGAAAAGATAAATTGGGGTTGGGAAAGATTAATTAACAAGAACCTGAGGTTTTAATCCTCATTTTATAGATTCTACCTAGGAATAGGATTGAACTATTTGTAGCCATATCCGGTTGTGCTTTATCTCTTAATTGGGTTAGGAATAATTCAATTAGGAAGTCTTGTTAGTCTTCGGAAGAAGCTAATTAAGAATTATTATCCGTGGCTAATAAACATAAACTCGCTCATATTTGTAAAATCGTGAAATACATTGGATCGTTACTTGAGTGTAATTCCCGATGCATCCATTCTTGTAGTCTTTGGTCATTTTACTTGCTTTCTAGGTTAGTTTACATTTTTGCATTTAGATATAAATATTTTCTAAACCAAATTCTAAGTGTTTGGCATTGCGCGATTAGTGATAATTCTCTTACATTCCTAATCACCTACATATTGTTCTCTATGGGATTCGACCCCAACCTAGTTGGGTTATTATATTTGATATCAAACGCTTACACTATTTTAAAGTGTAATTTGAGCGTATCACTAAGCCCTGTCCCGAACATTGCATGAGGCTAAGCCCTGGCTCCCACTTGCATAAGGCTAAGCATTGCCTTCTCTTTGCATGGGACTAAGCACTGTGCCGAATCTTATAAGGCTAAGCATTGCCTTCACTTTTCATAGGACTAAGCACTTTCCCGAATCTCGCAAAAGACTATGCACTATCTCTCTTGCACTATTTTCTTCTCTCGGGCTAAGCTTTGCCCTCACCTCCATACAAGACTGTCACGACCCAAAATCCATTAAGGTCGTGATGGCGCCGGACACCACTGTCAGGCAAGCCAACCCTTAAATAGTTAAGCCAAATTTCCTGTTTTAGCATTTTTGAAATCATTACCTTTCACTTAGACACGTAATAACTAAATAAGATCCATTAGGTAAAAATAACAGTCCAATATTCCATTTTAATAAAATACATCCCAGAACCCGGTGACACAAGTACATGAGCAATTTCTAAGAATTTATACAATTATTACAAAGCTTGTCCGAGAAACAAATTGGAAAAGGAATTAAAAATAAAATACAAATACATATGAGGAAGACTCTACCGGCTGCGGGTCATCTCCGGATGATGCAGCTCATCTAAGTCTCCAAATCAGCCACTTTGCTATGAAGGTACATGTGCAACAAAATGCACAACAAGTGTAGCATGAGTATGAAAACAACGTGTACTCATTAAGTATCCCGCCTAACCTTAGAGAGGTAGTGACGAGAGGTCAAATTAGACACTTGCTAGAAGTCAATTAATCTTGTCACGACCCAAAATCCTAACTCAGGTCGTGATGGCGCCCAACACCGGGGTCAGGCACGCCAACACTCAATTTACTAAGGATTTTTTCTTATTTGATTAAACATTTCATCATATACCAAGTCTTATAGTTCAAAACATAAATCGTAAGGATAGTTAACTAGTTTTAACCAAAAGCAATCATAAGGAGGTGTGAGCCAATATATATGCAGACCCATAATCCATAATAACTATCACGTGTGTGCCAGGAACTAGTGTCACAAGTCCTACGGGCATACTAACAGAATATACATAAGATACAATATGCAGTCCCAATGTCTTAAAGAAATAGACGGGAAATAACAAAAGAAACTTCATGATGCTGCCGAGGATCGTCAGGAGAAGCATCTCACCGTGAAGTCAGGTCCAGTCTATACTCAAAACCGAGCTCCGGCCTGATAACCAAATGCACCAGCCTCAGAACATGTACAATTAAGTACAGAAGCGTAGCATGAGTACATAAATAAATATGTACCCAGTAAGTATCATGTCTAATCTCGAAGAAGTAGTGACGAGAGGTCGACTTGACACTCACTAAGGTCCAACAATATAATTTAACAGAATATGATGGAAGTTGTAGGCATATGAAGGTAGTAAAGCAGCGAATATTAAAGGCACCGAAATCCAAATAAATACAGGAAAAAAATAAACAATTACTACTTCATTTTTCCCCAAATATCTGTCGAACCAATATCCATGAAATCATCAACAACTTATCATGCGCATACGGGATAAGGACAACCGGCCTGAGCCATAAAATGATCATATATGTGCACTGCCGAGGGTTGAACGGCCCGAACCATAATTTCATCTTTCAATCTCGCCGTGGTGTACGACCCGCTTGCATGAGAGTGGGGGAAATAACACTCCGCTCGCGGAATGTAAATAGCGAAGCGGTCACATGCACACACAATATTCCTTTAAAAGTAATTTTACATAAACAATTCTTATAAATTATCAAATTCCATAAATCTCAGGGAACAATACTACATTTAACATGAATTCATAACACATAATTCATTATGAGGAAGAACACAAGGCATGATGTGGGCCTAACTACCCGGACATAATAATAATAGTCGCTACGTATGGACTCTCGTTACTTGGTACGTACGTAGCCCCCTCAAACATTAACACATAGCATTTAAATCACCTATGGAGACAATTCCCTCTTACAAGGTTAGAAAGGAGACTCACCTCGTGTCGAACCCACTCCCCGGGTAAAGAATGCGCCCGAAACTCCGAACTTGTCTCCCAAGGACTCGAAACTAATCAAATGTTACGTAAAGATATAAAATTATACTCAAAGCATAGAATTCTCTTACTTACTTAGTCATCTCATCATTCTTGAAGAAATCCCAATATTCACCCCTGGGCCCGCACGCTCGGATTCCAAAACATTTCAAAGGAAACACTCACCCATAACCTAAGGACCGTTAATACATGATTTTTACTTGATTCCATGGCTAATTAACGGGTAATTCCCTAAATTCTCGAAAGCCCTAGGTTACTACCAAATTCCTTGATTTTCACTAATTAGGTAGATAATTTAACTAGGAATTCATGTATTAAACTAACACTAGGGTAGAATTTACTTACCTCTTGGTAGCTAGGTGGATTGGCTCATTCCCAAGCTCTCTAGGTCGACAATGGTGGAAGAAATGAGGTGAAAAGTGATTAAATCCCGTGTTTAAAGAACCTCACTACCTACAGGGAATTCGCACATGCGGCTCAAGGACCGCACCTATGGTCTCGCACCTGCAGTCTCGCACTTGCAAGAAGAGTCTCGCACCTGCGGAAGTGGACAATAGGGCCTGGGCTCGCACCTGCGGAGAGGGGCTCGCACTTGCGGCTCCGCTCCTGCGGAATATTGTCCGCACCTGCGAGAATAGGGCAGCCCCCTTGAGGCCGCACGTGCGAGGCCTAGGACCGTAGGAGCGATCCCGCACTTGCGACTGGGCAACCGCACCTACGGTCACACCAGAACAGGTGCACCAGCAATTACTTTAGCTGGTTTTTAGCCTCGTATGGTGCCCGAGAGGCACCTGGGCCCACCCGATCCCCCGTCCAAATATACCAATGAGTCCCAAATCATAACGCGGACTCGCTCGAGCCTTCGGAACACCCAAAACAACGCTAAAACTCAAATTCACCCCTCAAAACCCCTAGAGATCAAACTTAAGAACTTTAAGTTCTTGAATTCGGTATCAATGCACCGAACCGACCTATACTACTCGGAATGACACCAAATTTTTCGAGAAAGTCATAAATGACATAACGAAACTATTCCCTATCTCAGAATTCCGTTTGGACCTCGATAACACAAAACACGTTCCAAACCAAATTTCAAACTTAAGGAAACTCTTATTTTGATATTGGGCGCCGAAACGCGGGTCTTCCAAAACTCATTCTGAACATACGCCCAAGTCTGAAATCATCATAGGAAGCTACCGGAACCGTCGAAACTCGATTCCGAGGTCGTTTATTAAAAATGTTGACCGAAGTCAATTTTGGCCAAAAAAGCCAACCTTAAGGAACCAAGTGCTCCCATACCACTCTAAACACTTCCGAATCCCAAACCACCCGTCCCCGTAAGTCATAACTCATAATAAGCTGCTACGGGAAGCTTTATTTAGGGGAACGGGGTCCTAATACTAAAAACGACCGGTCGAGTCGTTACATTCTCCACCTCTTAAATAAACGTTCGTCCTCAAACGGGTCTAGAATCATACCTGAAGTGCTGAATAAGCACGGATATCTGCTCTGCATGTCCTCCTCGGACTCCCAAGTCGCCTCCTCGACTGGTTGGCCCCTCCACTAGACCTTTACGGCAGAAACTCTCTTGGATCTCAACTGGCGATCTTGTCTATCAATAATAGCAATTGGCTCCTCCTGGTAGACCAACCTCTCATCCAACTGAATAGTGTTGAAATCAACCACGTGTAGTAGGCGTGGTACCTCCGGAGCATGGATACATGAAAGACCGGATGAACTCCTGATAAACTGGGAGGTAAAGCTAGCTCAAAAGCAACTTCCCCAACTTGCCTCAACACCTCGAAGGGACCTATAAACCTCGGGCTCAGCTTGCCCTTCTTTCCGAACCTCATAATACCCTTCATCGGCGAGACCTTCAACAGTACCTTGTCTCCCTCCATAAATGATACGTCACGTGCCTTTTGATCCGCGTAACTCTTCTGTCTACTGTGCTGTGCGGAACCTTTCCTGAATGAACTTTACCTTCTCTAAGGCATCCTTCACCAGGTCAGTGACATATAACTTAGCCTCGCCAGGCTCAAACCACTCGATAGGAGAACGACATCGCCGACCATACAAAGCCTCAAATGGTGCCATCTCAATGCTGGACTGATAACTATTATTGTAAGCAAACTCGGCCAAAGGTAAGAACTCGTCCCACTGACCTCCGAAGTCAATCACACATGCCCTGAGCATGTCCTCCAATATCTTAAATGTACGCTCCGACTGACCATCAGTCTGAGGGTGAAATGCTGTGCTGAGATCTATCTGGGCACCTAAACCACTGTGCAATGCTCTCCAGATGTGCGAGGTGAACTGAGGACTTTGATCTGATATAATGGATACCGGCACACCGTGCAACCAGACTATCTCCCGAATGTAGATCTGGGCCAACCTCTCGGTAGTATAAGTAGTAGCTACTGGAATGAAATGCGCCGATTTGGTCAATCTATCTACAATGACCCAAACCGCGTCAACCTGTCGCAAAGTCCGAGGAAACCCAACCACAAAGTCCATGGTGATGCGCTCCCACTTCCACTCCGGAATAGGCATCTGCTAAAGTAGGCCTCCTGGCCTCTGATACTCATACTTAACCTGCTGGCAATTAAGACACATAGCCACATACTCCACAATGTCCCTCTTCATCCGCCTCCACCAGTAATGTTGCCTCAGATCACGATACATCTTCGTAGAACCAGGATGAACAAAATACCGAGAACTGTGCGTCTCCTCCAGAATCCTCCCTCTAAGGCCATCGACATTAGGAACACATAAACGGCCCTGAAGTCTTAGAACACCATCCTCGCCAATAGTAACCTCCTTGGAGACACCCTGAACCACTGTCTCCTGTAGCTTTGCCAAACACGGATCATCAAACTACTGAGCCTTAATCTCTCCCAATAACGAAGACTGAGCAACCACATATGCTAAAACTCGGTGAGGCTCTGAAAGGTCTAACCTCACCAGGCGATTAGCCAAGGACTGAATGTCCAAGGCTAGAGGTCTCTCCTCTGCTGCAATATAGGCCAAGCTACCCATACTCTCTGCCTTCCTGCTTAAGGCATCTGCTACCACATTTGCCTTGTCCGGATGATAAAGAATGGTGATATCATAATCCTTCAACAACTCAAGCCATCTGCGCTACCTCAAATTAAGATCCCTCTACTTGAACAAGTTTTGCATGCTGTGGTGGTCTGTATAAACCTCACAAGACACCCATAGAAATAGTGTCTCCAANATCCTCAAATTAAGATCCCTCTGCTTGAAAAAGTGCTGCAAGTTGCGATGGTCTGTATAAACCTCACAGGACACTCCATACAAGTAGTGCCTCCAAATCTTAAGAGCATGAACAATCGCCGCCAACTCTAAGTCGTGCACATGGTAATTCTTCTCATCAACCTTCAGCTGGTGCGAAGCATAAGCAATAACTCTCCCTTCCTGCATCAACACACACCCCAAGCCAACGAGTGAAGCATCGTAATACATTGTATACATCCCAGAACCGGAAGGCAATACTAGAACTGGTGCTGAAGTCAATGCTGCCTTGAGCTTCTAAAAGCTCGCCTCACACTCGTCAAACCATCGGAACGGGGCATTATTCTGGGTCAATCTAGTCAACAGAGCTGCAATAGAAGAGAACCCCTCCACAAATCGGTGATAATAGCGTGTTAAGCCCAAAAAGCTCCTGATCTCTGTAGCTGAAGTAGGACACGGCCAACTCTGAACTGCCTCAATCTTCTGAGGATCAACCTTGATCCCCTCTCCGGATAACACATGCCCCAAGAATGCCACGGAATCCAACCAGAACTCACACTTGGAGAACTTAGCATATAGCTTCTGTTCCCGCAAAGTCTGGACCATAACTCTCAAATGTTGCTCATGCTCACCCAGGCTACGTGAGTAAATCAAAATGGCATCAATAAAGACAATGACAAAAGAATCCATATACGTCCTGAACACCCTGTTCATCAAGTCCATAAATGTTGTTGGGGCATTAGTCAAGCCAAAGGACATCATCAAGAACTCATAATGACCATATCGCGTACGAAAAGCAGTCTTCGGAACATCTGAGGCTCGAATCTTCGACTGATGATATCCCGATCTAAAATCAATCTTAGAAAACACCCGAGCACCCTGCAACTGGTCAAACAAATCATTGATGCATGGCAAAGGATACTTGTTCTTAATGGTGACCTTGTTCAATTGGCGGTAATCAATACACATCCGCGTAGACACATCCTTCTTTTGCACAAATAGGACTGGAGCACCACATGACGATACACTCGGTCTCATTAACCCCTTATCTAACAACTCCTCAAGCTTCTCCTTCAACTCCTTAAACTCTTTCGGAGCCATACGGTACGGGGGAATGGAAATAGGCTGGGTGTGTGGAGGTACATCACTGCAAAAATCAATATCACGATCTGGAGGCATCCCGGAAGGTCTGATTCAAGTGGCACTGAATCAATCGTCGGAGACTCGGCGGTGGTGTCCTGCACATAAGCGAGATATGTCGGACAACCCTTCTCGACCATGTGTCGAACCTTCAGGAAGGAAATAACCCGGTTGGCTGCACTAACTGAGGAACCTCTCCACTCCAGCCTAGGCGGCTCAGGCATGGCTAAAGTAACTATTTTGGCATGGAAAGCTAGCATGTAATAATAAGGAGATAGCCAATCCATGCCTAGAATAACCTCAAAATCGACCATGTCTAGTAATAAAAGGTCCGCTCTGGTCTCGAATCCACAAAATGTAACCACACAGGACCGGTAAACCCAGTTTACCACCACAGAATCGCCCACAAGAGTGGACACATATATAGGAGAACCCAAGGACTAACAAGGAACATCCAGAAAATGAGCAAATAATGCTGAAACATATGAATAGGTGGATCCTGGATCAAATAATACTGAAGCCTCTCTACCACATACTGAGATAATACATGTGATCACGGCGTCTGAGGCCACTGCATCTGATCTGGCTGATATAGCATAGAATCTAGCTGGAGCACCAGAAGACTAAGCTCCACCAGAGTGAATAGGAGCTGACTGACCTCCCCCTGACTGGCCTCCACCTTTAGGACGGCCCCTGCTGACCTGTCCTCCACCTCTAGGTGGCCGGACTGCTGGTGCTGGACCCATAGGTTGATAACCTTGCTGCACTGCTTTGCCCCGAAGCCTGGGACAATGTCTCTGCATATGACCTGGGTCCCCACACTCAAAACAACCTCTAGGTACCATAGCATGTTGCCCTGAAGAAGAACCCTGAATGGACGGAGAGCGATGTGAGCCCTCTGGCATATAACTAAAGTAGGGACTAGAGGATCTCGAATGACTGGAATAACCACTGGGTGAACTCTGAATGGATGGAGGGCGGTAGGAATGCTCTGGCATGGCTCTGAAATGAGAAATCGCTGGAACACCTCGGGAAGGTGGTGGAGGTGCTGAATATGAAGGTCTGTTGGGCTGACCACCACCAAACTGACATCTGCCCCTAGCTGGGGAACCTCTAAAATCTCCGAAGAATCTAGCCCTCTTATCCTGCTGCCCCTGCTCCCTGCACCTTGACCGATAACCCTCGATCCTGCGAGCAATCTCCTACCACAAGCTGATAAGGAGTCCCCATCTCCACCTCTCGGGCCATGGTGGCCCTAATACTTGGATGCAACCCAGCCACAAACCTCCGCACTCTCTCAGCATCAGTAAGTAGTATCATGAGTGCATGGCGAGACAACTCTGAAAATCTAGCCTCATAATCTGTCACTAACATATGTCCCTGCTCGGGCTGCTCAAACTGATACCGTAGCTCTTCCCTCTTAGAGGGTGGAATATACTTGTCTAGAAATAGTTGTGTGAACTGGCCCCAAGTGATAGGAGGAGAATCTGCTGGCCTGCTGAGAATATAAGACTGCCACCATCTGCGAGCTCTGCCCTCCAACTGAAAGGTAGTGAAATCCACTCCATGAGACTCTAGTATCCTCTTGTTGTGCAGTCTGTCCCTGAACCTGTCAATGAAATCCTGGGCATCCTCGCCTCGCTCACCCCAAACACTGGAGGGTGCAGTCGAGTCCATCTATCCAACAACTTCTATGGATCGCCGTCCGTAGCTAGTCTGCGCTCAGTGCTGCTGCTACAGGCTGGACCCCACCCACGGGCAGTGTACCCGAGGTATGATGTAATGATGTTGTATGACATGCAGCCTGGGCAGTAGGGGTGTGGACTCCCTCTCCCGCCTGAGAAGTGGCAGGATCTTCTGGAAATAGACTAGCCTGAGACATAATTTTGATAAACTGCATCATATGGCCCATGACCTCCTGGAAGCTTGGCGGTCATGAAGTCCACTGGAGCAGGACCTGCAAGGGGCACCTCATCCTGCTCCTCTATGATAGGATCCTCTAGTGGTGGTGCAATTGAAATAGCTCTGGGACGCCCTCGTCCCCTACCTCGGGTCAGTGCCCATCCCCGGCCTCTTCCACGACCTCAGACAGCGGGGGTAGCGGCATCTCCCGGGTCTGAAACATCGGATACGCGCGTCCTCACAATCTGTGAGATAATAGAAGAATGAGTTTTAGTAAACCATCGACTGCATGATAGAATATGAATAAAGAGAGGTTTCCTAACACCCTATAGCCTCCCAAAGATAAACACAGACGTCTCCGTATCGATCCGCAGGACTCTACTAGGTTTGCCCGTGATTCGTGAGACCTTCGTGAACCTAGAGCTCTGATACCATGTTTTCACGACCCAAAATCCTAACTAAGGTCGTGATGGCGCCCAACACCGGGGTCAGGCAAACCAACAATCCATTTACTAAGGATTCTTTCTTATTTGATTAAACATTTCATCATATACCAAGTCTTATAGCTGGAAACATAAATCGAAAGGATGTTAACCAGCTTCAACCAAAGGCAATCATAAGGAGGTGTGAGCCAATATATATATATATATATATATATATATATATATATATA
>ML509838.1:143655-192132 GCA_005239535.1 Nicotiana rustica
AACTATCACGTGTGTGCCAGGAACTAGTGTCACAAGTCCTACGGGCATACTAACAGAATACACATAAGATATAATATACAGTCCCACTGTCTGAAAGAAATAGACGGGAAATAACAAAAGAAACTTCATGGTACTGTCGAGGATCGTCAGGAGAAGCAGCTCACCGTGAAGTCAGGTCCAGTCTATACTCAAAACCAAGCTCCGGCCTGATAACCAAATGCACCAGCCTCAGAACCTGTACAATTAAGTACAGAAGCGTAGCATGAGTACATAAATAAATATGTACCCAGTGAGTATCTCGTCTAATCTCGAAAAAGTAGTGACGAGAGGTTGACTTGACACTCACTAAGGTCCAACAATATAATTTAACAGAATATGATGAAAGTTGTAGGCATATGAAAGTAGTAAAGCAGCTAATATTAAAGGCACCGAAATCCAAATAAATACATGAATTAAATAAACAATTACTACTTCATTTTCCCCTAAATATCTGTCGAACCAATATCCATGAAATCATCAACAACTTATCATGCGCATACGGGATAAGGACAACCGGCCTGAGCCATAAAATGATCATATATGTGCACTGCCGAGGGTCGAACGGCCTGAACCATAATTTCATCTTCCAAGCTCGTCGTGGCGTACGGCCCGCTCCCATGAGAGTGGGGGAAATAAGACTCCGCTCACGGAATGTAAATTGCGAAGCGGTCACATGCACACACAATATTCCTTTAAAAGTTATTTTCCATAAACAATTCTTCCAAATTATAAGATTACATAAATCTCAGGGAACAATACTACATTTAACATGAATTCATAACATATAATTCATTACGAGGAAGAACACAAGGCATGATGTGGGCTTAATTACCCGGACATAATAATAATAGCTGCTACGTACGGACTCTCATCACTTGGTACATACGTAGCCCCCACAAACATTAACACATAGCATTTAGATCACCTATGGGGGAAACTCCCTCTTACAAGGTTAGAAAGGAGACTCACATCGTGTCGAACCTACTCCCCGGGTCAAGAATGCGCCCGAAACTCCGAACTTGTCTCCCAAGGACTCGAAACTAATCAAATGTTACGTAAATATATCAAATTATACTCAAAGCAGAGAATTCTCTTACTTACTTAGTCATCTCATCATTCTTGAAGAAATCCCAATATTCACCCCAGGGCCCGCACGCTTGGATTTTGAAAATTCTCGAAGGAAACACTCACCCATAACCTAAGGACCGTTAATACATGATTTTTACTTGATTCCATGGCTAATTAACGGGTAATTCCCTAAATTTTTGAAAGCCCTAGGTTACTAAAAAAATTCCTTGATTTTCACTAATTAGGTAGTTAATTTAACTAGGAATTCATGTATTAAACTAACACTAGGGTAGAATTTACTTACCTCTTGGTAGCTAGGTGGATTGGCTCTTTCCCAAGCTCTCTAGGTCGAAAATGGTGGAAGAAATGAGGTGAAAAGTGATTAAGTCCCGTGTTTATAGAACCTCATTGCCTACAGGGAATTCGCATCTGCGGTCTCGCACTTGCGAGAAGAGTCTCGCACCTGCGGAAGTGGACAAGAGGGCCTAGGCTCGCACATGCGGCTCTGCTCCTGCGGAATAGTGTCCGCACCTGCGAGAATAGGGCAGCCCCCTTGAGGCCGCACCTGCGAGGCCTGGGACCGCAGGAGCGATCCCGCACCTGCGACTGGGCAATCGCACCTGCGGTCACACCAGAATAGGTGTACCAGCAATTTATTCAGCTGGTTTTTAGCCTCGTACGGTGCCCGAGAGGCACCTGGGCCCACTCGAGCCCCCATCCAAATATACCAACGATTCCCAAATCATAACGCGTACTCGCTCGAGCCTTCGAAACACCCAAAACAACGCTAAAACTGAAAATCACCCCTCAAAACCCCTAAAGATCAAACTTAAGAACTTTAAGTTCTTGAATTCGGTATCAATGCGCCAAGCCGACCTATACTACTAGGAATGACACCAAATTTTGCGAGCAAGTCATCAATGAAATAACGGAACTTTTCCCGATCTCGAAATTCCGTTCGGACCTCGATAACAAAAAACCACGTTCCAAACCAAATTTCAAACTTAAGGAAACTCTTATTTTGATATTCGACGCCGAAAGACTCCCGGGTCATCCAAAACCCATTCCGAACATACACCCAAGTCTGAAATACTCATTCGAAGCTACCAGAACCGTCGAAACTCGATTTCGAGGTCGTTTAATAAAAATGTTGACCGAAGTCAAACTTGGCCAAAAAGGCCAACCTTAAGGAACAAAGTGCTCTTATACCACTCTATACACTTCTGAATCCCAAACCACCCGTCCCTGCAAGTCATAAATCATAATAAGCCGCTACGGGAAGCCTCGTTTAGGAAAATGGGGTCCTAATACTCAAAACGACTGGTCGGATCATTACAAATCTCATGTATAGTAACGAAATGAATCAATATGAAACAAAGTAAATATATATATATCAAACGGGTATAAATTACATGGTACGATCCCTTCCTTACAATTTATTTAGCTCTCAGCTAACAATTTCCTTCCGTAACCAAAACATATACATAGATACGGTTTCACCGAAAAGGTTATTATACTTCAATTAACGGAAAACCCTTAGGTAAACTGGCTTCTAGCCAAACATTACGCACAATTCAATGGAGATAGAAAGTATATAGGAAATGCCGAGGTGTACGGTCCAATCCAACATAAAAGTAAATTGTGCACTTCTGAATGGTCGAACGGCGCGAACCATAGATGCATCTATTAACCTCCCGAGGCGAACGACCCCCTCCCATGAAAGTGTGGTACATTAATCCTGCCGAGGCGAACGACCTGATCCCATAAGAGTGTGGTATATTAATCCTGCCGAGGTGAACGGCCCCATCCTATAAGAGTGTGGTACATAAATCCTACCGAGCCGAACGGCCCGATCCCATAAGAGTGTGGTAGTAGGATTTACCCCTCTCGCGAATCATACATGCGACGCGATTACATATAAATAATAGAGTTACCCCGCTCGCGAATCATACCGGCGACTCGGGTACCCATATAAATACTCACATTCAAGTAATACCTCAGGAAATATTTAGCCGAAGAAGGATACATTATTTTTTTTTACATGATTAAGAAAATGAAGTTTAACTTACCTGAGTATTCATTTACTACTTCAATGAGATTAGACAGTCTCGTTTTACCAACAAAGTTGCAAGTACAGCAAGTAAAGCATGCTAGTGGGTCCTAGGCTACCCGGACATAAGCATAATAGTAGCTACGCACGGACTCCAGTCACCTCGTGCGTACGTAGCCCCCACAAATAGTAGTACATATTTAATTAGTTCACCTAGGGTGACAATCCCCCCTCACAAAGTTAGAAAGGAGACTTACCTCGCTCTGAAACTCCATAACCGGCTCCCAAGCCCTTCCAACAACTCCAATTGATGCATAACGCCCCAAAACTATCCAAATAACGGCAAACCAATGAAAATATACTCTAATATTTGCTAACAATCCAAATTATATAAACTCTTATCTCCGCTCAAGGAATTGACTAAAATGCCCTCGGGCCCACGTGCCCGGATTCCAAAATTTCTCGAAGATAAACTCTAATCATAGCTTTACTAGTTCAAATATACAATTTACTCAAATATTTATGCTCAATTCGTGGTAAAATCCGAAATAGCAATTTCTAGGTTTTCCTCCAAAAATCCCAATTTACTACTAACTTCCATGGCCAAATCTGTATACAAACCTTGTATTTAACTTGAGATGAGTAGGAACAACTTACCTTAACGTAGATGACGAAAATCCCCTCTTGAAGCTCTCCAAAAATTGTCTAAGCCATGAGAAAATGGGTGAAATGAACTCAACCCACAATTTAAAACAATCTTCCCAAGCTGCTGCCTTCCTTCTTCGCGAACGCATCTGCTCCACCGCGTTCGCGAAGCCCAGAATTCCAGGACCAACATTTACTCTTCGCGGTCGCATTCCTCCAGTGCGTTCGCATACCTTCCTCGGTCCAACACTTGGCATTCGTGGTCCCCTCCCCGCGTTCGCATAGGCCAAACGGCCCCACAGGCCCCCAGCTCTCCTTTCCTCTACGCGTTCGCATACAGAGCCCCGCGTTCGCATAGTTATCTCACACCAAGATTCTGCGTTCGTACTCCCTTTCCTGCGTTCGCAAAATCCAAACCAGCCACCCCAAGATTTTCCTCTTCGCGATCGCACACAAGGGACTGTGATCGCGAAGCACACCAGATACACCACAAACAGCAGCAGCAAAACAAAGAAAAATGTCCCGAATTCACCCCGAAACACACCGGAGGCCCCCGGGACCCCGTCCAATCCCACTACTCAGTCCCATAACATCCCACAAACTTTCTCGAGGCTTCAAATCACATCAAACAATGCCAAAATCACAAATCGCACTAAAATTCAAACTTTATGAACTTTAAATTTCAAACTTCCACCTCCGATGCCGAAACCTATCAAATCACGTCCGATTGACCCCAAATTTTTCACGCAAATCATATTCAACATTACGGACCTGCTCCAACTTCCGGAATTGCATTCTGACCCCGATATCAAAATTTCCACTCCCGGTCGGATTTCTCAAAAACCTTCAAATTTCTATCTTTAGCCAAATGACTTCAAATAACTTACGGACATACGAATTCACTTCTGATTGCGCTCCCAACTCCAGAATCACCATACGAAGCTATTCCTAGACTTAGAATCCCAAACGGACATCAATATCATTGAAATGCACTTCAAGCCAAACTTAGGAAATTCCTTCAAAAATGTTGACTTCCACAATATATGTCGAAATGCTCCCAGGTTATCCAAAACCCGATCCGGACATACGCCCCAGTCCGAAATCATCATACAAACCTGCTGGAACCTTCAGATCCTGATTCTGAGGCCGTTTACTCCAAATTCAAGTCTTAGTCTATTCTTCCAACTTAAGGCTTCTGAAATGAGAATTTTCTTTCCAATTTGACTCTAAACTTCCCGAAATTCAGTTCCGACCACACCTACAAGTCATAATATCTGAAACAAAGCGACTCATGATTTCAAACCGCTGAACGACACGCTAGAGCTAAAAATGACCGATCGGGTCGTTACAAAGACTAAGCATTGTCTTGTCGCTTCTAGCATCATGTCTTTGCACCTCATGGGCTGAAATATTGCCAGCTTGTCCGAAGGCGTCATAGTCTGAAGGCACCATCCTCATAGACGGAAGACACCATGCCATGGCCTAAGGATCTCTCAAACATGCATATCATTATTCAAAGGCTTCATGGTTCAGAGGCACCATTTTCATGTCCCGAGAACATCATTTCATGGCATGCAAATACCTTACTGCTCAATTCATAGCCCGGGACATCATGGTCTAAAGACGTCATCCTCATTGTCTAAAGAGAATTTGCATCATGTTTAAATTTACGCAAAGATATATTCTTGCAGTGCATCTTTTTATTTGCAGGTAAGCTGATGAGCAACCATTATCCCAACAGAAGTAATCATGTTCCAGTTCCTTCACACTATTTCAAACCTGACTGCTCACCCTAACCATTTCACCTATTCAAAATCTTGTATATGTCCTTGCGATAACTTCATCGGTATATTTTACTGTTGGATCGAGAACTACGCATGGCTTGATTTCTATAAAACCAGGGATATATAGGCAGCTCAGAAACTGGAGTGCGGCCCATGTCTCTCAAATCACCCTGCTCGGTCAAAATTGGGCATCATATATTTACCCGATAACTCTTTCATCCTTCCCGAGTAAAGAGGGGCAACTGTTGATACGCAATTTTTTCCTATATTATTTTCAAAATGCATATATATCTTCAAAATAATGCATGAGCATCAATTAATATTTTTCCATATTTTTTGCATTATTAAAGGATTTTTAATTAATTTATCCCAGTATTTTTATTATATAACTAATTACTAATTGCATCACCAATGTTTCTATAATAATTTTATTACTTAATTTTATCATTTACATTTACATTAAGATTTAATTATTTCTTGAATAGTCACATTTTACATTTCTTAGGTTATAATTACAATAGCTATGTAATAATAGCCCATATGAGTATAATTACTTTATTTTAAAAGAAAATGACCTTTCATATTTTTATATATTATTAAGCGATTATAAATCATATTTATGCATAAATATCATTTTTTATCATTTATTAGCTATTTTTATAAATTATTTTATCAAATTAATTGGGTATTTAACAAATAACCTCTTTTAATTTGATTTAATTTCGAACCTGGCCTAAATTATTACCCCAACCCAATTAAATCATAACCCATGACCCAATCTTTAAACACGCCAAACCCCTAATCAAATCCTGGTCATTGATCTTTGAGATCAACGGTCCAGGACGTTATTACCATTTTTAATAACCCAAAATCCCCCAAACCCTACTCATTTCTCCAATCCCTCATCCCCTGAATCCCTCTTACTCTCTTTTCTCTTAACCTTCTCCTAATCCTAGCCCGCCGTCACATGAACCCCTTTCAATCCATGGGGTTTCCCTTCGATCTTAGGCCTTATCCGGCCTCTTATCTCTACTGGTTGTTCGATTTCTTTGTTTTTTGATGGAATCTCAAAGAGATTCGAACATACTTGGTTGAAATACCTCAATCATTCGATGAATCCATCTATATTCACCCATGGTTTATGAGTATTATCATTTTGTGTTTGCATGGCTTCAAATCTCCGGTCTGAAACTCGATTTTTATATCTTTGTTTATTTTTGTACAAACCTAACTACTTCTTGCCAAATAGGTTTAGATCTCTTTAGATCTGAAGTGTTTGGAGTTTGCTTAATGGTTTTCCTTTAAGGCTATTTCGTTTTACCGTCATTATCTACCGATTTCACTTTTTCCCTAAAAACTAGGGTTTCATATTTTTTATGTTTCTGCAAATGTTTTAAAATGCTTAAAGACTCAACTCTGGCCTTTCTTCTTCAATGTTCGACTAATTTCTTTGCTTCATGTTTCATCTCTGTATTTCGATATGCTTAAAGTTTTCCGATATTCGATTATTTATCTCATTGTTCTTGCCCGTTCACTTTGGCTATGTCAAATAAACTGAATAATTGATTTATTTTCCTAATTACGGTTGGAAATTATATTTTCTTTTAAAATTTGTATCTCTCTGAGATTTTTATTTTTTCATTCTTATATGTGACTCATAATTGGTACTGCATATCTTAGTTATGCTATTGGCCTGATTTCTGGGTTTTGATATATTCTGACCGACCTATAAATGATATGTGGCTTATGTCTTACCTTATTAAACTTCAATTTTGCCTGTTAATTGATTCTCCCTAATCTAAGTGATATTTCCTAGATTCTATCGTATTAATTGATTGGGTTTAGCCTTAATTAACTGGTTGAATGATTTGCATACCTTATTTGTGAACTCTTAATATTCTTTGCCTTATTTGTTTTACTCTGCTGAATGTTATATAAACCTCACCATTCTGATTTTTTTAAACGCACGAAAAGATACAGAAAAACACCTACACACACAAACTCTTACTCACACACTCACAACTGTAGTTCTTTCTGTTTCTTTGATTTACTATACTGTCTAGCCGGCTGAAAGCCAAGGCTAGACTCTTGGATTCCATTGGCCTCCCTCTTCATGTTTTCTATCTCCTTAACTGGTATGCCTCCATTTTTGTTATCATGTTCTCTTCTATATGTTATGTAGTCAGTTTATTATAGATTTCAATATGCTTGTGTTTTGAGGTCTGATTCCTTACCATTTTTTTCCTCAACTACTATGCCTTAGTTCTTACTATTTATGTTGTTCCATGTGTTTTATAGAATAGTTTATTTAAAACCTTGGTAAGTTTCTGTTTGTCATACACTGTTTATTTCTTTCTTAACTAGCATGCCTTAATCCCAATTAACCTATCATGTTATATGTGCTGATAGTTTACCTTAGCATATTCCTAGTCGATCCATAATATTTGTATACTTCTTTCAAGACTAGTATGCTTTAAACTCCTGCTACCTTTGTTCTATGTGCTTGTTTGGCTAGTAATTCTCTCTTCAGCATATTTATCTGCTAAATATATGTCTATATGATTCCACCTAGTAATAGTTAATAAATTAAGTCAACTTCAGCAATGTGAAACCTTGTTTGATCCAATTGTGTGTTCTATTCAAACCCTGTTTAGGTCCGTTTATAATTTAAGTGTTCTTGTGTGATGGTTCAATTAATGGTGTCTATGTCGGAACCAATTTTCAAAATATGGTGTCTGTTCTATTTGCAGTCTTGTAATTTGACCCTATCTGCTTCTAAAATCAAACTCTTTTTCTAAAATTATCCCATACCCTTATGTACTATATTTTAAACTTCTACTCTTAGTTATCTAAGGTCCTACCACCCCCAGTATGAGCACTGCCTGGCGTCTATTAGACTCTTCCGAACTCTGACACATTGGGGTTAGTCTTCCAATATGTTAAAAAATGTTTTCTTTGAAAGGTTCTGGTGTGAGCATTGCACGGGGTCCCTGAGGCCCTTGGGAACTTTGACACACCAGAAGCCCATTTTGTGTATTATGGACTACCTGTGGACATCAGACTTGCTTGAAGGCTTGGATTCTAGGTTTATGTTAGGCCTGCCAAGGCTCCCTATAGTGTTATAAATAGCTTTGTGTAATTTATTCATATTGGTCTATAATAATGTAATAATCTCTGTAAAAATAGATATGGGGTTATTAGTAAAAGCTGGGGAGGGATTTTTATATATCGTTTATCAAATTCGGGTAGAAATTATGCTTGTAGGTTGTTGTGATTCCTTATGTGCATGCCGTTAAAAATCATGCCTATAGGACTTATCTCATTATTTGTAATCCTGAATTTTCACACTTTGCATCCTAGAAATCCTGCTTCTAGTTAGTTTTATCATTTCTGCATCAAGAACCATATTTGCAAATCTCCATGTGTGCATCAGAGATCATGTCTCTAGGATCTTCTTTATTGAACTTGCTTGGCAACTGGTTAACGCCTTTACCTGCCTAGATATCATGCCTATAGAGAATGTGTAAAATCGGTTTCAACACTTAGATATCATGCCTATAGGAAATACATATAAAATCAGTCTTAACACTTAGACATCATACCTATAGGAAAGTGTAAAAAATCAGTTTCTGCATTTAGATACCATGTCTATAGGAAATAACACTTGTAAAAAGTTTCACCACTTAGAAATCATGCCTATAGGATCTAAAGGATAAGATCGGCCTGTTAAAATTAGTAGTTGGTTTACTGCTTAGATACCATGTCTATAGGATTTTGCCCGGTTATCACTTAGGCAAGCATGTAGGATAAGTAAGAATTCCGAGTTTAAAATTGTGATTTCTTGTTGCTTGAAATGTGCCCAGATTCAGAGTAAGTAACAAAAAATCAGTAGGCAAACTGATAGGTACTCGCTACCTCGCTTTAATAAAACTATTATATATTCTATTTATGCTCATTAAGATATATTGCCTATAGGATCCTAAATCATTAAAAATTGCTTGTTTGAATAGCGTGCAGTTGTTTGTCTATTTGTGGAGGTTAACATGAGCCCCCTTAATTGCTCCTTATGTGACAGTCCTACTTGACTTTTGTTTCTCTCTTGGTTTTCTCCTTTTAAGCAACATAGGTGAGTCTAGAACTACTCAAAATAAGAGTTCATAAACACCTCCAGGGCCATAGGTAAGGAACGGGTAGTGCACACATAAGACACGCACTAGAAGTTATTAGAACGTTTAGGTAATAACTGAAAGGTAGTAATTGGGTAGTAAAGGAGATGATGACCTGTGCGCTAATACTACGCATAACACCTCAATTTGGGGAAGGTTACCGAGTAATTCATAGAAATGATCCTATAGGCTAAAAAACCTAGGATCCCTTTTGATTCCTGATGTAAAGCAATATCTCTTTGTTTAATATTATTTTGCTTTCCTTAAAGACTAATTCGCTTAATTGAGTTTGGCCGGGATCCACCTTTGTGGACCTCGAGGGGTGCCTAAAACCTTCCCCTCAAGGTAATTTCGAGCACTTACCATATCTCTGGTGATGTAAACTGGTTTCATGAGTTATTTGCTTTAGGTGCCCTAACGCACCTTAATCACTTAGGTGGCGACTCTTCAAATCCCATACCCTGTCCCAAAAGGAAAAGAGTTGTCCCAAAATGTCGAAACCTGGACCCCACAAGGGAAAAGGGGGCACGACAAGTACATCTCTATGCCTACATGTCACTATGCAGGTGAAATCATGAATGACGCAATGTAATACAACAAGAGGAAAAATGCATCTCTATGCATGTATTCCAAGTGTGCATTTCATATGCAATGTATCTCAGAGATGAACTCATGTACTCACACTATCAGAGTACTCAATCTCACAGTCTCACACCTTCCACTCATCATGCTCAATCACTCAGTACTGTAGATGGCCAATCCAGCCTAGGGAATATATACATCAACTGACCATCAATCACTCAGTACTGGGTAGGGCCCATCTACCTCACGGGGAAAATCCATTCCATGGTTTAAAAGATTCGGACAAGATCCATGTCCAGGAAAGATCCATCCCCCAATATAAATCAACTGCGCTCACTGGGGGTGTGTGCAGACTCCTGAGGGGCTCCTTCAGCCCAAGCGCTATAAACCACACAGACAACTTACGTGTTGCACGGAAAACTCACATGCTATAGTATCAATATATGAATCTGCACAGACAAATCACGTGTCATAGTATCAATATCTAAATCCGCATGGACAACTAACGTGCACGGACAACTCACGTATCATAGTATCAATAACCTCACAATCAGGCCCTCGACCTCACTCAGTCATCAATCTCTCCAGTCTCTCGGGCTCACAATGCCATGGAACTAGCCCAAAATGATTATATGATGTGTCTATATGTAGCATTAGAGACTGAAATGTGATATGAAAAGAATGAACATGACTGGGTATGAAATTGCAATGTAAGTAAGTAACTCAATAGAAGTAATGACCTCAGTGGGTCCCAAAAGATTAAGCATGTAGCCTAGACATGATTTCTAACATGGATCACAGCTCAATAACTCTAGTACATAGAGATTTCGTGGTTACAAATAAGATTAGGTAACTACGCAGTACCACAGAAATGACGGAGTTACGCTTTACACGGTGCATGCTCACACTCCCATCACCTCGCATGTCCACCACCTCTACAACAAACACATAACACGAAATCGGGGTTTCATACCCTCAGCCCCATATTTAGAAGGATTACTTATCTCGAACAAGTCAATTCTAATACCAAGCAAGCCAAACAATGCTTCAAGAGTGCCATCCCGAACGTACCGACCTCCGAACAACTCGAAACAAGCCAAAAACAACTCAAATACATCAAATAAAGCCCAAGGAAACAATTCCAAATGATACATGTCTAATCATTAATCAAAAGCCAAAAATCGATCGAAAAGACCAACCTAGGCCCGCGCCTCAGAACCTGATGAAACTCACAAAATCCGACAACACATTCAATTACGAGCCCAACCATACTAATCTCGACTCAAATCCGACTCCGAATCGATGTTCAAAACTCAAAAATTCACTTTATGAAACTTTAGGCTAAAACCTCCAATTCTCTTTTAGAACCCTCAATAAAATGCGGAAAACAAAGATAGATTCGTGATATAAAATAAAAAATGAGTAGATAACACTTACCCGAGTCCACATGGTTAAAATCGCTTCAAGAATCGCCTCAATCCGAACATCATAGCTCCAAAAATGCAAAAATGGTTGAAACCCTCGAAATAGAGTGTGTTCTACTTCTGCCCAGACATCCTCTTACGCGAACACGGTATAAGCCTCGTGTTCGGGAAGCACAAAGCCACACTGCCTCACTTTACATTACGTGTTTTTGGTTAAACCCTCGCGAACGCGATGACGAACATTGCCAGCCCTCCGCTCAACACTACGCGAGCGCATATCCATGGATGCGGACGCGAAGAACACAACGTCAACCCATCGCGAACGCGACCAAGGGAGCGCGAACGCGAAGAACAAACCACTGCACTGACCAAAATATCTATCCCAAACGCGTTCCTCCATTCGCTATCGCGAAGCACTGCTGAAACACCAGAAAACCAGCAATCTCATGCAACTCTGAAATGGTCTGAAGCCTATCCGAAACACGCCCAAGCCCATCGGGACCCCGTTCGAACATCACAACAAGTCCCATAATACATCGTGGACTTACTCGAGGCCTCAAATCACACAAAACAACAACGAAATGAGAAATCGCACCCCAAATCAAACTTGATGAACTTTGAACTTTTCAACTTTCAAAACTTGTGCTGAAACATAACAAACCAACCCGGAATGAACCCAAATTTTGCACACAAGTCCCAAATGACATAACAGATCTGTTCCAATTTACGGAACCACAATCCGATCCGATATAAAAAATTCCACTCCCAATCAAACTTTCCAAAAAATTCGACTTTCGCCATTTCAACCAAACTAAATCACAATCCGTACGCACTCCTAGTCCAAAATCTCCCAACGGAGCTAACGGAACCATCAAAACTACAATCCGAGGTCAAATACTAAAAGGTCAAACTTGGTCAACTCTTTCAATTTAAAGCTTCCTAGTTGAGAATCATTCTTCCAACTCAATTCCGAATAACATGAAAACCAATACAGACGATTCACACAAGCCATAATGCATCATACGGGGTTACTTATGCCCGTAAACTATCGAGCGAAGTAAAAATGCTCAAAATGAATGGTCGGGTCATTACATCCTCCTCCAATTAAACATACATTTGTCCTCGAACGTGCCCCGATTTGTTCCGAAGTCACCAAACCGTAGTATAACCTTACCATGCACATACACGGGGTAATCCTATGTCACCTTATTCCATATAGGCATGATAACACAACATACTAAAGATCATTACCTCAATCTTAGCCCGTAACCACAGAATCCAATTTCCAGCATCCAGAATTTTCCTACAAGACCCCAACCTCGCAATCTACACACTGTATAAATCTGAACAACCTATAACGAGCCACAACCATAATCCAAGTCAAAATCGCATGATATACCACATAACTCAAATACTCCCAACAATGATTTCTAATCACAGTAGTTGTTTCAAACAACTCAATACCGATAATAAACCTATATCAATCAAAACCTCGTTATAATACCTTTGTATAATGCAGATAATGAAAGAAACATGCAGAATTCACAACCATTCATCAGGTAAATTAGTCTTGGAGCTCCCTCTCCTTCGATAAGAATAGCAAATATCTAAGCCGATCAGCGTCATTATCCTTTCAAACATACCACAATCAAATATGATAACACTCATCCTAGATCCGACGACCTCATCTTATCAAATACCAGCTACTCTACTGATATGCAACACCAATACTACCCAGATCCACGAACCGTGCAATCCGTGCATCAATACGCAACAATTTAAATGTATTCAAACTTGGAAAATGAATCAAACAAGAGAACCTTCCCGCAAACTCAACAAGTACCGCCACAACAAAATGCTAAAAACCATCACATACCATAGATTCATAACTCACGAATCTAACACAAAGGGTCATACCTCAACATAACTTCGTTGCAATGTGTGACCCCATCCAAACACGGATCCATATTATATACCTCAAGCCACCCTACTCAAAATTAATAACCACGTGCAATTTGACATCAAATACCTAAAGTGCATTACCATAAACATGGAGAGGCAGATGATGCAATGCCACACAAGCCCAAAAGGACATAACTGATGTGCAATCAATCATGCAACACCCAAATACCCATCTCGGTCAAGTTCCCCTATAAGGCCCCAATAGAACCGCACCATGTGTGCATACAACTAATGAATCACAACCCCTCATAGCATAGAAGGGTAACTCATATGACACATCAGAACACGAATAAGCTCAACACTAACTGAATGGCACATCCCTCACTATGGCAATACGGAGTCAACCAATCCGACTCGGTGTGGAATACACATCCTCATTGGATCTACCAATTGGGCCCCAAATAAACTATGGTCATCCAGAAATAGATAAATAACCCTCTAAAGGTCAACAATGACCTAACCATGATACATACCATCCTATGTCTAGCTTTATCCACATCTTCTCAACCCATAACCAAGAAACAATCTGCTTCTGAGAATTCCCGGTCTCCAAATACATAGATTACACGAATCACAATATTTGATCCCAACTCCACCCCCCCTAATATCTAACACATCTCTCATACACGATCATACCACGAGGAATACTTCTAATATTCTTCCTTGCCACATAACGAAATCTGAATATCAGCAGTCGGTCAACCAGGCGAGTACCGCAATACTAATGAAGTATTTGTACGTCAACACTCAGGGAACCTTCTAAAATGTACGCTCCCCTCAGGTAATACCAAGTGGTAATGTAATTCATCTTGTCATCTGAAACCGCCCATGTTGTCTAAGACTTCATGACCTTCCTTTCAAAACTAAATCGTGACTTTACACATGCAAATCTTACTTCCACACAACATAACGCATCTATCATGAATATGAAAAGTACAAGAATATCATAATCAACTCTGAGTCACAAGTAAACTACATACTCAATTAGCCAGGGAACTTCTATTTGATCTCATCTGGGAGAAAATCATAACACGCAACATGTTCCTCACGCCAGCAGGAAATATACACCTCAAACCATGGTAGAAACCATTGAGAACAATTTGAAATCCATTCGTACGTAACCCAGCTATCAGAACCGAATTCCTTTAACTCAACCAAGTCACTCATGTCGCCAAAATCAAAGAGCATTGGCACGAAACACCTGTAGAGGCTCACCACATTATAAGTACCCAAAGAACCAATCATATCTATTACCTTGTTGATCCAACCTACTACCCAGCTGTACTATTTCTCTGGGCTCTTTCTGAGTTACCCTCAAAGTGACATTTCTTATTGCCAGAACACTACGATCCTTAACCAAAACTCACCCTATGAGATCCTAGAATAAAACCACACCGCTCTAAGGCCCATAAGTTGTTGTATTCCCTCTCTAGCACTCTAAAAGTACCACAATCGAGATACTCACTCCAAAGAGTCATGTGAACCTGAAGTTATTTCCTTTACCGTCCTAATACAGAAATGTAAAATCCATAATATTATAGAAATAACGCGAGTCTCGACACCATCCAATGTAAATCTCATATCCTAGCCATATATAAATCTTGAAAATTCTCAGTTACTTCATATAATTTTTGAACCCATTAGAACCTTCTCGAGAGTCCTCGACTCTGCTCAACTTTGAATTGCACCACCCCAAACGGGTCGAACAATCTATGACCCATTAGCACAACAACACCGAAGAAGTAATCAACACCTCTAAGAAACCGAGTGAATCCTACACCATGTGCACTACATCCTTCACGAATAACAACTTAATCATTCAATGTTTCACCTATACCCATAAATTGTAATATATCATGCATCCAGAAATTCCCTTGCTTAAGTCATCCTAAAAACTAACATCTGTAAGTCATAATTGATCCACAAGTATGCCTCAGACCGAAATCGATACATCACATAACCATGCAATCAAATCATCGATAGCAAACTCCCCCACTTGGCCCTAAGCCATAGAACAAAACACAGAATAACTCACATTGCCCATAATATGTTACTGCCATAATAGCGAAGTAAGATTCAACTAAATCCTTCATAAGCTCATGTAACACAAACTATATAATACCTCAAATCATCTGCTAAGCTCCCGTTCATCCTCGTGACAGTCAAACCAACCTCCTCAAACTCAAGTTGCAACACGTATAATTCACTAGTAAAAGAGAACTCCCAACAAAATAACATAAGGATCACACAACCTCATGACACCCCGCAGGAGATCACCCACCTCATTTGTCTCAAACTGACATCTCTCTATATGTCACGACTCATAATCCATCAAGGTCGTGATGGCGCCGGACACCACTGTCAGGAAAGCCAACACCCAATAGTTAATTAAATTCCTATTTGAGTATTTTGAAATCGTTAATTTTCATTTCATTATATAATAATCAATAGAATTTACTGAGCGAATAATGATGTTTTAACAATTTAATTAACAAATACATCCCAAAGTCATCCTAGAACCCGGTGTCGCAAGTGCATGAGCAATATCTAAGAAATACAATAATCGTCCGGAATACAAATAGGACAATAAAAAAGTACAACTCAATGCTCTGAAGGAGAATCTGCTGGTTGCGGATCGTCTCGAGAGGTGCAGCTCACCTAAGTCCCCATATCAACCATGCCACGGCGCCACGCGGGGCCACAAAAAATACAAGTACCTATGCGACAAAATGCACAGCAAGTGTAGTATGAGTACGAAAACAACGTGTACCCAGTAAGTATCCTGCATAACCTCAAAGAGGTAGTGACGAGAGGTCAACTTTGACACTTAATAGAGGTCAAATTAATATAATCAAGTATGATGTCAGACATGGATGTTATTATTGAATAATAATTAACAACAGGAAAGGACAATTTCTTCCTTAAACCATAAATTCCCAGTTTTCGTCATTTCAATTAGTAACTTATATCTTAAGAAAATTTAACAATTCAAATCACAGATGGTATCCAACAAATATTATGCGCAGGAAATGCCGAGGGTCGAACGGCCCGAACCAACAATAATAAAATATACACTGTCGAAGGGTCGAACGGCGCGAATCATAGATGCATTTATTAACCTGCTGTGGCGTACGGCCCGCTCCCATGAGAGTAGTGGAAAAAGTCAATCCGCTCGCGAAATATATTTGCGACGCGGTTACACATAAACATACACATTCAAACAGTCAACCTCGACTGTCGCTCCCTCTTTTTCCTCGCGGAAATCGGGATTCTGACATTTGGTTGAGACAACTCGTTCCTTTTGGGAAAGGATTTTTTTTTTGCATTTTTTGAAGAGTCGCCACCTAACGATTTTTAGGTGCGTTAGGGCACCTAAGGGGGTTCATGTATAACTATGTTTGGTAACCAGAGATAGGGTAAGGGCTTGAAATTATCCTAAGGGGAAGGTGTTAGGCATCCCTCGGGATCCACTAGTGGGGTTCCCGACCAAACAAATTTATTGTGAATTTGTACAATTTTAGCAAACAAACAAGTAGGGCTCAAATAATAGGGGATTTAAGTCTTAAGTACATAGATGTTTGAAAATAATTAATAAAAAAAAGGTCAGATTTTGAAAGGAGTTATAGTCTAAGAATACTTATGAAAAGCGAAGGATATCCTAGGTTTTACAATATGGATCACCTCAATGCAATACCCGGTATGACACTCCTCAAGGACGGGTTACACGTCGTATTAGTGCACCGGTCATCATGTCCATATTCTAACCTTCCCACCCCGTGAAGGTAACTAAAGCGCGTGTGGGTCACGAACTCTATTTCATGATGTTACCCGTCCCTTTCCTATTAGTCCTGGAGGATTTTAGGACTTCTATCCTATAAGGGAGGTTTCTAGGTAGACCCTCAGGTTTTAAAGGTAAAAATGCTAGGGTGACATATAATAAACAAGTAGGACTTGCAAATAAGGGGAGAGCATGGAGAATAGGTAAAGGCTCACATATACCTCCACACACATTGCACATAAACAGCATGCCTTATACACAAATTAAAGTCCAGATTCTGTTCCTAAGCATGGTGGTAATAGCAGAATCAGATTTTATTACATAACTCAGAGAGGAAGTCCTAATCAGACTTGCCTACTGATTTTTAACATGTTGATAGTTAACATAGTCACTCAGAAAGATATGGTTTTATTTCTTGTAGTTGGTTACCTAAGGCTTGCCTAGGTGTAAAATAACATACAGCAGTTGTACAGATTTGTTAATGATTCCAGATTGTTAAGCCTAATAACATGCATTTCTAGATGTTACAAATATTTAGAGACTGATTGTCGGTTTGTTAGAACAAGAAGACTATTTTATGCGTTTATAATTAGTTTTAGGCATAGAATGAGATCCTAAGAACATGATATCTAATATGCGTTACAGAGATGCAGAATTGTTATATGCAGAATTCCTAGACAGGATCTTCTAAGGGCATAAAATCACAGTATCTGAACATACTTTCAGGAGATGCCACAAATATGAGAATGACTGGTTTAGTAGCAGATTGTTACCCTAGGCAGGATTTCTAGGTGTACCACAGAACTATAGCATTATTAAAACAATGGTTGGTGACAAGTTTATGACAAACGTTTTAATTCTAGAGCATGATTTCTAAGTGATAGATAGTAATACCCTAATAAGATGTTGAAACAGTAAGCATGAAACCTAAGAAACAGGATGTCTAATGCATGATACATGAGCCCTACACGGGATTTTTCTATTGCGCAGGTAAAGGAATAAAGACCTAAAGCATGATTTCTACCCTTTAGCAACTATAGCATGCATATTACCCCTCCCTTTCCACTATCCGCCCCAGAATCATTTTTATAAATAATTATTACAAGCCTCTGAATATGAATTACATAATTAAAAATAGGAAGCAAAAAAAAAGTTATCTATAGGGAGCCTTCAATAATAGGCCCAAATCTCCAGGTCCTCAATGCCAAGTGTTATTTCACAACCTTTCATAATCCGGGCGTGTCAGAGTTCCCTAAGGATCTCAGAGGATCCCGTGAAGTGCTCACACACAGATTTCATAGCCAAGATGGAGTAAGTGCAGTGTGGAAAGGCCAGCTCTTGTGTGTCAAAGTTCAGAGAGAGCTCAAGGGTCCCAAGACAATGCTCACACAAAAGGGGCATATCCTAATATCTAAGAGTATAGTGAAAGTGCTCATAGTTTGAGGAATTTAAGAGAACAGTTTTGAAACAGTTTGAAAGAGGAGAGACTTAGTAAAAAAATAGATTTTTATAACAAAGGTTTAACTGATGAAAATAGTTTTGGGAGAAGCACCAATCTCAATCAAAAGTAAAGCCAGCATCACATAGGACCCAGGGTAGTCCAGCAATCACAAATAGGGGTGAGAGGGTTTGAGGGACAAATACAGAGCCTGTGTAGCAGGCAGAAGCACACATAGACATACAATCAAAAGTCCCCAAGGTTAAAGTGGGGTCAGGGGTATAGCAAAGTGTTAGAACATATCACACCAAACAATTGAGACCATGATTGCACTAATGTATTAGTCGGAGGCATGGATATTCCCATAAGGAACAGAGGTTAAGCACACAGAGACATATTGGTCATCTATAATTAAGGTGAAACTAAACATGTAGAGGAGATTCAGAACCCTAATTGCATGTTGAACAGCAAAATAGTAAATAAAAGCATATCAGCAATACAAGGAATTGAACCGATAATAGAAACATACTGGTTTGATGACTGAAGTCTAAATCAGAACATACCAGTATAAGGGAGAAAACAGTAACACCAAAGCAGAAGTTAAGAGATGCACAGTAATTAGCCTTGGCTTGTAGCCGACTAATTCAGATCAGTAGCAAGTACCAGAGAAAAGAGAGAGAGCAAGTTTAGTTGTGAGAGAGAGTGCACATATTAGTTAGTGTCTGTGTGTGTCTTGAAAAACAAGAGGATCGTGTATATATATCTTTGAAAATTGTGGTAAATAAGGTGCAAATCAAAGTCAAGCAGTAATTAAAGGGATTCATAATCAATCAGTATTAGAATAGTATGAGTACTTCATTAATTAAGGGAGTCAACTTCAAACGGTAAAGACAAGTGACCAACTAAGGAAAGCAATCCATGGCTGGCATATAACACATAAGGAAACATTTCAAACTAATACAAGTACAGGGCAGGTAATTAGGCTAGGTACATAACATATTAATTAAGGAATGTCATAAGAATCGGTTTGAAAGCATAATTAACTACGAAAAATAAGGCAGGGATTGATGGAAAACAACAGGAAACCCTCAAGTGAGGTTCAAATTACAGGAAATTAGCATCAATTAGGGAAAGTATCATGTATGACTAGAATACCACACAGGAAGATAATTTCAGCATATAGAACAAGTAATTAGTCTAGGTCCAGCAAAATCTAATTAAGAATCGATTAAACAGTAGAATTGATCAAATAAGGAAAGTGAATAACTCAGGGATCAAGATCAGCAATGTATTACCCTAGGAGATCAGTGAAGGACACTAATCCCAGGGAATCAAGGACTCAAATAAGGACAACATTAGCTAAAGGAAAATAACACGAATTAAATAGACAATGTTCAATAAATCTGAAACCCTAGTAATCACAATAAAGTAAAATCATATGAAATTAGGGATTCATAGGTATTACAGGGTAAACATGGATGTAAGAAGGAAAAGCAAGAAAATCAGAGACATAGATGAACTCCATAGGGTAACGTTTCAGAGAATCATAAAGCTCGTGAGACGCAAGTACATATGCAAACATATTATCAGAGACAAAATCAGGAACTCAAGGTTTAGGACGAAAGATTAGGGTTTTAACACAACAACTCAGATAAAGAGAGAGACTTAAATAAATCGCTAAAACACAGTAGAAATCCTAGGATAACACTGAAAAAATCGTAGGAAAACCGTTTAAAAGAAGGGGTTATGAAACCCTAGTTTTGAGATGAAGAAACGTTTGGAAACAGTAAATTTTTTTTAAGGAAACATATAAAAACCTCGTGATATACACAGATCCATGACAAATCTAAAAGAATCGGAGAGTTTTAAGAGTTAGGATTTCAAAGAGAACCCAAAAAGGATAGGGAAAAACCTTAAAGCTTCACCAACTTTAGCCGGAGAGGTCATAGATCTTACTCAGATGGCCAGAGGTGGCCGGAAATGGCATGAGAACCCATGGGGTGAGTGAACCGCCTTCTGGTTCCTCTGAGGGCCTCAAGGTAGTGATACCCGGTGTAGAAATGAAGCAAAGGCCAAGAGATGATGAGAGGCCTTGGTTTCCGGCAGGGAAAGTGGCCAGAGGAGATGAACGGACTTCATCGGAGAAGGGAAGGTGTGAAGGTTCTATAGAGAACCTAGAGAGAACCAGAGAGAGTGTGAGAGAATGAGAGACGGGGAAATGATAAGGGGGTGGGTAGTTGTTTAGGATTAATTTAGGTAAGTTTCAATATGTGCCGTTGATTTGAATTAATCAACGGCTCAGATTGAATGGGAGAATTGGGTCGGGTAACTTTTAGGAATTGGGCTTAGGTTATTGGGTTAATTCAGTTGGGTTGGGGCCTGGGTAAATTAGGCTGAAATTGAAATTAAAAGTGGCTACTTATTGAATACCCATTTAAAATAGATAAATAATTAATAAAAATAGTCAATAATTATATAAAATGAAATTAAGGCTAAATAGGTGAAATTAAGGTAATTAACTAATATTAAAAGTGTAAAATCACTAATTATTGAATTAAAATGCTATAAAATGTACATTTTGGCTATAACTGCAAAACTTGTTGTAATTATAGCTAAATAATGCCAAATTAGCTAATTTACGAATAATTAAATCCCAATAGGATTAAAATGATTGAGCTAGGAAATATTTTGAAATTATTTATAATATAATTTATGAATAATTATTGAAGATAAAGTTCTGAATAAATTGGAAAAAAATTTAAAAAAATTATGGAAAATTATGGAAAAATACGGTTATTATAAAAAGTGATTTTGAATGTGTATATGCAAGTTCTAAAATAGTTTGAGGAAATATTGGGTATCAACACCGACTACATCGGGAAAACAATTACCCAAAGATTTGACAATTTCTCTTTTAATGGTCAAAAAGATGGTGTTTAATCTTTTTAGAAATTCATTTGCCAAATTCGATATGATTTAAGCATCTTAAATTTATCAGTAAAGTCACAAGTTCGGCAAGTAAAGCATGCTTTTGGGTCCTAGATTACCCGGACATAAGCATAATAGTAGCTACGCACGGACTCTCATCACCTCGTGCGTACGTAGGCCCCACAAATAACAGCACATAATTATTATTTCACATATGGGGACAATTTCCCCTTACAAGGTTAGAAAGGAGACTTACCTCGCTCCGAGGATTCATAACCGGCTTCCAAGACCTTCCGACGACTCAAATTGATGAACAACGCCCCAAATTATCTAAATAACTGGAAAACCAATGAAAATATACACAAATACTTATAACAATTCAATTTATATAAATTCCCACTCCGCTCAGAAAGTTGACAAAATTGCCCCCGAGCCCACGCACCCGGATTCCGAAACTTTTCAAAGATAGAGATTACCCATAACCTCACCAACTCAAATATACAATTCTCTCTCAATATCATGCCCAAAATCGTGGTAAAAATCCACAAATACCAATTCTAGGTATTTTCTTTAAAACCCCAAATTTCCACCAATTCCGATGTTCAAATCTGCGTATAATCATATATTTAACTCAAAACTAGTATAAACTACTTACCTCATGCTTGGTGATAAAAATGGCACTCCCAAGTTTCTCCCAAAATCGGCTCCCATGAAAGATTTGAGATAAGATGAGCCAAAACCCATTTTTACAACTTATACACTGCCCAGGTGACCTTCATCGCAAACGCGTCTGTGCCCTCGCGTTCGTGAAGCCAAGAAACTCAGGCCCAAAAATATACTCTGCGCGTTCGCGATCCTCCGAACGCGTTCACAAAGGCTAGCTGCCCTACCCCTTCGCGTTCGCGTTCGCGTTCCCCTCTTCGCGTTTGCATAAGCCAAAAGACCTTAGGCCCAGCTCCCCATTTCCTTCTACGCGTTCGCGACTCCCCACACACATTCGCGTAGGTTCCTCAAGTAAACCCTTCGCGTTCGCGAAGAAGGAAACCAAATACAGTAACCAGCAGTTGCAATTCACCCAAAATTTGACCCGAAACACACCCGAGGCTCCCTGGACCCTGTCCAATCACACCAACCAGTTCCAAAACATAATACGAACTCGCTCAAGGCCTCAAATCACATCAAAAAATGTCGAAATCATGAATCGCACCCCAATTCAAGCTAAATGAACTCTTAGAACTTGAAACTTCTATATTCGATGCCGAAACCTATCAAATCACGTCCTATTGACCTCAAATTTTACACACAAGTCACATTCGACGTTACGAACCTTTTCCAACTTCCAAAATTGGAATCTGACCCCGATATCAAATTTTCCACTTTCGGTCGAACTCCTCAAAAACCTTCAAATTTCTAACTTTAGCCAAATGACTCTAAAATGACCTACGGACCTCCGAATTCACTTCCGATCGCGCTCCTAACACCAGAATCACCATACGGAGCTATTACCAGACTCGTAATCCCAAACGGACATCAATAACAGTGAAATGCACTTCAACCCAGACTTATGAAATTTCTTCTAAAATGCTAACTTCCACAATATGCGTTAAAACGCTCCCGGGTCATCCGAAACCCGATCCGAACGAACGCCCAAGTCCGAAATCATCATACGAACCTGTTGGAACCTTCAAATCCTAATTCTGAGGTCGTTTACTCAAAAATCCAATCTTAGTCAATTCTTCCCACTTAAGGCTTCCGAAATGAGAATTTTATTTCCAAATTAACTCTGACCTTCCCGAAATTCAATTCCGACCACACCTATAAGTCATAATACCTGAAATGAGGTTGCTCATGGCCTCAATCCACTAAACGACGCGCTAGAGCTCAAAACGATCGGTCAGGTCGTTACATTCTCTCCCACTTAAACATACGTTCGTCCTCGAACGTGCTAAGAACTTCTCTATAGTTATCTGAAATCATTGTTTAACACCTTGTGCACCTACATGTGATACCAAAACCCATTCGAGTATATTTGCTCGAACAACTCTGAAGATATCCTCTCTTACCCATACAATAAGTTCAGAACCCAGTTCCTACACCCGAAATTCTCTGCCAGGCCTGTTCCCAATAAATGAACACCGTATCAATCACCACACGATGTACCAGAACATGACTGCATACCTTTGTTGAATTAGAACCATGCACCGCATAGTTCATCATCTAACCACAATGACATTCCATGAATCTTTATAGCCAAAATTCCACGAATCTGATGCTCCCAATGCACCTCAGGACATATATATGGGCCCTACTATAACGCTTACGATACCACCACAGTGGAGGAAATGTGTAGAAATTCATACCCAACTGCAAAGTTAACAAATCATTAAATCTCTCCTCTTGACTAGAATCATCGCCTCACTATGAACCAAATGATGGTATTTTTTCTTTAATATACTTCACACAATCTTATCGCACTAATCCCTGATCCAAAAATCTTACCTCGCTCAGTGTGAACCGCTCAGGCAACAAGTTACCCTAGACATGACCAACAGTCTCACTTGATGCCACAATGCTCCAATAGGCCACAACTCGAACGTGATGCATAAAGAAATGACTCAGGAAGGGACTACTCAACTCACGCAACTATTAAGAACTTTCCTCAGAAAATAGGAAGCAAAACACACCAAAATAGAATTTAGAAAACCGTACTCAACATCACACCGTTGCGGCGTGCAACCCGGTCTAAATAACATACCCGTGGTGGCGTGCCACCTGATCCACACATAAAATTCACATAAGGAGATACACACCGAGCAAAATTGCTCATTACCACAAAATATTGAATATCGGTCACAAGAACGCTAAGTGCATAATACCATCCTGGGGAGACTGATAGAGCCATACGCTACAATACTCAAGCACAAGTGAGGTTCGATATATAATCTGAATCTCAAGAGCTATCTTGCTTGCATAACATCATCAGTATGCGAAATCTCAACACATAGGAAATCATCAAGCCGTTTCACATCTCACATGGAACAACATAATATTACATGAAATGAACGAAGATGGAACAACATCTGATGTTCTAATACCCCTCCATGAGAAGCGCTATACTGAAGTGAACACATCTGACTCATATGGAGCCCATAATCATATTTAAATCCCTCCACATATATCAAGACGATTCAGATCGCATCGAACTAGGCTAATAGCCTTACCTGGGCCCATAATAACCCACTTCTTTTCACAACGCGCAAGAACAACCGTCATAGCTAGAGAAAACTCCCACAATCCATGACCAAATGAACCGAGCGCTCTCCAGGCATAAACTCTCAAAAACCCATCTTACCACATCCTTCACACTTGGTTCAAACCTTCAATCAATGAAGTGACTACATGTCACACTCGTACAATCTTCCCGTGATATATGCTTTCACGACCTTCCGCACCAGGAAACAAGTCTGCACATCCATACCACCGGCCGCACTAACACTGCAAAGCAAATCAAGAATCCATATCCAGGATGCAAAACCTCTTTCACAAGACACCGATCTCAAGTGACGCTTAAAACAACACCAGCTTATTCTAAACATTCAAATCCCTTTCCTGTCCATCCGAGCTCGTGACATCCTTGTCAACACTGAACCGCAAACTTGATCCTTACTTCCAGTTCCATACTGCTTACTGCACCTAACATTCCAATATGAAATAGCACAAGAATTCCATCATACCTCCTGGACCACTATTAGGGTGAACACTTCATCATATAGAGTCTTTTTGCCTAACTCATTCCTAGAGGACCATAACAACACGCGAGAGAATTCTTATAACCGTAGAACATGCAAATCCTCAAGTAGTGGTCTAAACCACCATAACCCTTCCGAGATCCGCCTACACATAACAAGCCAAAATACTTGGACATTCCCAAATAAATCAATTACATCGGCCGACAAGCACTCACACACACTGTCACCAATCCCCTGCATAACTAATCACGCTGAAGGAGCTGATCACTGCAACTAATATGCCAATTCCACCATGGCTAACCATCTACCTTTTTCTAATTACTTATCTTAATTTGACTTGGAAATAATGACAACTCCAGTCAACACATAACGACTCAACTCACACTCATCCTGAGTATCACGACCCAATTTTCCCTCAGTTGGGTATCGTGACGGCACCTAGTCTTAAGGACTAGGTAAGCCTATTATTAACAAACATCAAATTATAGTACAAGAATCGATTAAGTGCTTTTTTGAAATAAATCTCAACACTTTACACTTTTCCCAAAACCCGGTAAGTACAAGTCATAAGCTTTAAAGAAGTTACAAGAAAACTCCTGAAAATACCATTGTTCAGAAATAATTACAAAAGTACAAACAAAACATAAGAGGGTGACTCTGAAACCGCGAACGCTGGAGCGGTTTTACCTTAAGTCTCCACAACAGCAACCGCACTGCTAGCTATCGATCAACCTCTATGCAAAACCTGGTGTCTGCACATTTTTGTGCAGAAGTGTAGAATGAGCACACCACAGTGGTGCCCAGTAAGTATCAAGACTAACCTCGATGAAGTAGTGACGAAGACTAGTCAGGACACCCACTGGTCTAATAAATCAAACAGACATAAATATGGGAATAACAGAATATGTCGTCTATCTAATACCTACATAATGTAATTTAACACATAACAAGTTCAAGCGGAAGAAAAGTACAGTAAAATACAACGAAACATCATAATAATACATAGGAAGATGGAAGGAACACAACCCGAAAACTGAAAACCACAATACGGTAAGAACAAGTAATAATTCAGCACTGCAACAGTTTCCACGGCAGGCCTTTGCCAACAACCCCAAGTGTTTTTTCTTTTGGAAAATACTTCGAGTGTAAACCTTCACCCGTAAGTTTATATTGAAAGATTTGAATATAATCGTTTCAATTAGAAAATCTCTTTGAAATATACTTTCTTCGTATATATACATTTTTAGAAAGAGAAAATCTTCAAACATAGTTCCTTCAAAATAAATGCTTTTCAAATATACTTCCCCAATAAATGCCTTTCAAACATCGTTTTCAGCAAGACAAATGCTTTTAAATATATACCTTTGAAATAAAAGCCTTTCAGACATAGTTTTCTTCAAGATAAATGCTTTTCAGCTATACTTATCATATATATCCTTCGATCATAATATCTTCAAGATAAATCTACCGGAACTCGGTCCGTAGCTCAGAATTTGTCATGCAGTGCAGGAGGATCTCCCATAATACGTCTGTAGTCCCAAAATAAATATGTAGTGCTTGGGGGATCTGCCGAAATACGTCCGTAGTCCCAATTTAAATATGCAATACAGGGGGAAAGCTTCCGGAATACGTTTTTAGTCCCAATTTAAATATGCAATGCTAGGGGAAAGCTCCTGGAATACGTCCGTAGTCCCAATTTAAATATGCAATGCAGGCAACAGAGAGGAAAACTAGAACACGATAGAAACATCGTACATTGCCACAACAAGCACAAAAGCAACAAAGACAGAAATGTCAAGTGCGACGAGCAAATCAATACAAGAACTTAAATCAAACGAATGGTAAAACTCACTCATAAGAAGTAGTCACTGAAGGGAATGCCAAGCACAAAGAGAAAACAATGTAACAAGGGGAAAACAAGCAAATATAGCAGTGATTCTCAATATTCAAGTTCACAACAAGAAGAAAGCAAAATCATCCCGGCAAAGGAAAACAGCTATAACCAATCTCGCTTAAACAATTAGCTTCACATAATAAAACTTAGCTTGAACAATGCTCAGTAATAGACACCAAAGAGATACCATCAACATGGATGGTTATCAAACTAAACTTAAGTAACACTTAAGGAAAAATAATATAAATCACAGTATGCGACTCACAGGCATGCTTGACACCAACGAATAGATATCCCAATTACAGCTAAACAATTATAGGGCTAGATGATACTAATTCTAGTCAATTAGGAAGTTTATGAAGAAAATATAGCATGATGGTAGAAGAGGTAAAATATTCGGTTAAGCCAATTAAGATCAAATAAACAACAAGGGAAACTAAAAGCAAGAAAAATCTAATTTAAGTCGGAACAGATGAAACTAGCAACCAGAAACTCGGTCATAACAGTTACAACTTGATACACAAGAAATATAAGGACCTAAGAATCCTAAAAGGCCAACCTATTTGCAAATAAGTCCGAGTAGGCACTCGTCACCTCGCGTACACGGGCTACAATCAACATAGAAGACTCAAATCCTAAGGGGTAATTCCTCCACACAAGGTTAGGCAAGATACTTAACTCGAAGACGACAACCCGGTACTCTAAAATAAAATTCTCGGGTGAAAAGACCTCTGACGGCTCAAATCCAACTATAACAACTCCAAAACACACATAAAGTTTCAACTTTAAAGAAATATAAAAATCGACCCAAAAGTCAACCCCCCGGGCCCGCACCTCAGAACCCGTCAAATTTTACAAAATCCTAATACTCATTCCAATACGAGTTCAACCCTATAAAATTTATCAATTTCCGATACCATTTGGTCCCTAAAATCACGATTTTTCATTTTAGAAGTTTTCTTTCAAAACCAACATTTTCCTCAACTCAAAACACAAATTAAAAATGAAAATAAAGATAAATGGAATATATTTAATTCTAGTTGAAGAACACTTACCCAATCGAATTTCGTGAAAAACCCATCAAAAATCGTCAAGAACCGAGCTCTAGAAGTCAAAATTTGATAAAAATGGTGAAACCCTCGATTTTGAAGATTTATAATTTGCCTAGGTATTTGTTCAATGCGATCGCGGACAAAATGATGCGATCGCATAGAAGGAAAAATCGCCACTGGTCAAATTGTACTACGCGGTCGTGTGGACCACTGTGCGATCGCAGAAGAGGAGGAGGGTGCATATGCGAATGCGGGGGATATCTGGCGATCACATAGAGTAACAGGTTCTGGCTCAAGGCCATGCTCTCTATTGTGCGATCGCGTGAGGACGAGATGCGAACGCGGAGAATAAAATTTATAGAGCTTTGCGATCGCGTGCTGAGGAGTGCGAACGTGTAGAAGAAAACTTGGGTGGATCGATAGGACACTATGCGATCGCGGCTAAGCCTATGCGATCGTATAGAAGGAAAAACCTGCAGACTGAACATCAATTACAAATTAAAGGAAATTGACCCGAACCCCATCCGAAACACACTCGAGGCCCCCGGGACCCCGTCTAATCACACAAACAAGTCATATAACCTAGCACAGACTCGCTCGAGGTTTCAAATCACATAAAGCAGCACCAAAACGACGAATAAAACCAAAAATCAAACTTATGAATTTTCAAATCTTCAAATATCAAAACTCGTGTCGAAACCTATCAATTCAACCCAGAATGACGCCAAATTTTGCAGACAAGTCACAAATAACACAACGGACCTACAGACACTCCCCCAATTCAATTTCGAGCCCGATATTAAAATTTCACCTATCGATTGAAATCACCGAAATTCTAACTTTTGCCGAATTATCTCAAATTGCTCTACGGACCTCCAAAACCAATTCTAGACGCTCTCCTAAGTCCAAAATCATCATACGAAGTTGTTGACATCACCCAAAACTCATTCCGAGGTCGTTTACACAAAAGTCAAACCTCCGGTCAACTTCCATCACTTAAGCTTCAAAAATTGAAATATTTCCTTCCAATTCGACTCCGGATTATCCGGTAACTGAATCCAACCACGCACACAGGTCGATATACACAATGTAAAGCTATTCATGACCTTACGCAACCGAATGGATTTTAAATTCTCAAAACGACCGGTCAGGTCGTTACACTGAGTGACCTCATTTGACGAGACTACTTTATCTCAAAACCCATGAATCGTTTCATGCCCTCCTTGCACGCTCATCCGCATCTTCGACTGGTATAACCATCCTGATAATCCTTCTACAAATTCACAGTTTATTTATCTCATTCCTCCAATGCTACACTGCAAGCCGAAAACATCATGAACATTCCGGGCCTTCTATCACAATCTGCTGCAAGAGCCTGATCCTTTGCCATACTACGGGCTTGAAATCCTTGGACACTATATTCTAACCCTTGAATCTACTAGGTCCGTTGCTGAGAATCACCCACTCTGGCTTGGTCCCGAACATAATCAACTCTACGGCTCCGCTGGTACCTGAACACCCATCTTAATAAAGCACCCGACTGACCAACTTGCAAATCATCTATGTACGAAGCATAAGACCTAAATATTCCCAAAGCCCGGACGCAAGTCAGCAAGGCCAATTATAACACTCCCTAACAATTCATTTGCTTAAATTACAACTTAAGCCCTCTTCCCTTGGCTACATTACCCCCATTATCATGCCGACAACCAGAATTTCACCAGTAGATAACCATGCGACCCAATCGCAGGCGGTGGGACTCTCCCACTTAGCCTGAAGCTATTATTACACAATTATGGAACCCACCAAGATTCTTTCTTCATTGCTTACATGATCTTGCACAACCAACCCGCCAAATTCCTCTGAATTCTCCTGTTAGCATTTCATGAACACTCTGAATCTCTAGAATTATTCATATATTTGGCCTCTGACCGAATAGTCAATAGAATTCCTCGCAGAAACTCTTCCAACCACGCAACCACTGACCTTCTCACAGGAGATAACCCACCTGCGAAATTTACCAACTGACGTCTTCCAACGACACAGCACTGCACAATCTCTACGACATCAATAACCCGTCTTGAGCCCGTGCTCATTCACCTATTGCACCAGTCCGTTCACTCCTTATTGACATCGACCAAATGTGTGACAATATCTTCCAATTCACTGCTATATTGCATCCTTCTTCATGTCAAACAACCCCCATTTCTGTTGCATCCAAATCTCCCGCCGTTTAGTATCCAATAATTCAAATTAAGCTCGTGGACCCAATCATCGTCCACTAAAATTCTCAAATCACTCCAAACTTCTCCTCAAGATGGACTACCACAAGACTCATATGATATGCTGCCACTCTCCCACTTTTGTCAAACTCACTCCTTTAAGCAACTGCTCGACTTCCGCTTCTTACACATGGCCTTCTAGAAATATATCCGCCACCTGACACTTCTCACATGTCATCCCTCAACTTTTCTGCCCAGCTGCAGCCTTACATCAATATCCATGTCTGCAACACTTGAACCGATAAATTACTACCAACCTCACCCCTTTCCGAAGATCTCCCTTCTCGAGACATTAAAATTAGAAATACTTATTCACTCCTGAACCACCACGCACACCGCGATCTCTGATAGCCACTCCTTCAATACTATCTCACTATATCCTTCCCCAAAGGCGAATTGTAGAAGGTCATAACACCGGCGAAATTAACACATTCTATTCGATAAAGGATGACAATACCACATCACGGATGAAGATTCCACCTCACTTGAAAACACCAAGTCTTATTACTTTATCAACCCAAACTTGAACAATTATTGTCACGGCCCAAAACCTATGGGTTGTGGTGGCCCCGGACACCACTGTCAGGCAAGTCAACCCCTTAATCAGTTGAAATACCATCCTGTTTAACAATTTCGAAATCGTTGCGTTTATTGCTTTTCATAATCAAATAAATAAACTTTTGTAAATTAAACACGATAGGGAATCCATTTAATTCAATAAAACAAGACTCAACACATCCCCAGAACCCGGTGACACAAGTACATGAGCAGTTTCTAAGAATTTATACAATTATACAACTCTTGTCCGAGAAATAAATGGGACGAAAGCAATAGAGATACAATGTAAAGATATATAAATAAGGAGACTTTGTCAACTGCGGAACGCCTCCGGATGAATGCAGCCCGAGAAAGTCTCCAAATCAATCGCTGAACAATGAAGATACTTGTGCAACAAAATGCACAGAAAGTGTAGCATGAGTACATATACATATATGTCCCAAGTGAGTATCCCGCCTAACCTCGAAGAAGTAGTGACGAGAGGTCGACTTGACACTCACTAAGGTCCAACAATATAAATAGGACAGAATATGCTGAAAGCAGTAGACATGTGAAGGCACTTAAGCAAAAATTATATATAAGGCACTGAAATCCAAATAATTCTGAAAATAAGTAAATAAGTAATTTCCTTTCTTTAAATCCGTCATGGCGTACGGCCTGCTCCCATAAATGTATCTTTGAATCCGTCGTGGCGTACGGACCACTCCCATAAATGTATTTTTAAACTCGCCGTGGCGTACGACCCGCTCCCATAAATGTATACGAATACCTCTCAAATCCGCCGTGGCGTACGGCCCGATCCCATATATATTACAATTACTTTTCAACTCCGTTGTGGCGTACGACCCGATCCCATATATATTACAAATACTTTTCAACTCCGCCGTGGCGTACGGCCCGATCCCATATATATTACAAATACTTTTCAACTCCGTAGTGGCGTACGTCCCGATCCCATATATTTTACAAATATAAGAGTGGGGGAAATCACACATCGCTCGCGGAATGTAAATTGCGAAGCGGTCACATGCACACACAATATTCTTTCCTTTTCATAATACTTTCCATAAACAATCCCTTTCATATTATTTTCCGTAAAACAATTCTTTTCATTTTATTTTCCGTAAAATAATTCCTTTCATTTTATTTTTCCGTTAAACAATTTCTTTTCATTTTATTTTTCGTAAAACAATTCCTTTCATTTTTATTTAAATTCCATAAATCTCAAAGAAGCAAAACTACACATAGTAGGATTTCATAACATACAGTTCATCACAAGAAGAACACAAGGCATGATGTGGGGCCTAACTACCGGACATAACAATAATAGCCGCTACATACGGACTCTCGTCACTTGGTGCGTACGTAACCCCCACAAACAATTACACACAGCATGTAGAAAACATATGGGGACAGTTCCCTCTTACAAGGTTAGAAAGGAGACTCACCTCGCTATGAAAATTCATCACCGGCTTCCAAGACTCTACGAAGACTAAAATGGATGCGCAACGCTCCCAAACTATCCAAATAACGATAATTCAATGAAAATATACTCAATAGATCATAACCAATTAAAATTACAAAGTTCCTCAGCCCGGCTCAATGAAATGACCAAAATGCCCTGGGGCCCACGTGCCCGGACTTCAAAATTTCTTGAAGAAAAATCTCTACCCAAAGCTTTACTAATTAAATTACACAATTTACTCAAATATTAATGCTCAATTCGTGGCTAAAATCCAAAATTTCAAATTTCTAGGTTTTCTTCAAAAATCCTACTTTTCCCACAATTTTTCATGTTTAATCCCATGCAAATAATCTTGTATTTAACTTAGAAACAGGAAGGAGTTACTTACCTTGTGGTTCATGATGAAAATCCTCTCTAGAAGCTCCTCCAAAATTGTCCAAACCAAAGAAGAAATGAGGAAATGACCAACCATTCTCGGTTTTAAAACAATCTGCCTAGGTCGTTTTCCGCACCTGCGGTCTTCCGCTCGCACCTGCGCTTCCGCAGGTGCACTCAATCTTCCGCACCTGCGGCCCCCTCGACTCCATCCAAACTTCACACCTGCGATCCAAAGGCCGTACCTGCGCCTTCGTAGGTGCGGAAATTCCCTCGCACCTGCAGAAACTCCATCGCAGGTGCAGTCGCACCAGATGACAGCCACTTCAGCTCCTTTCAACTTCAACTTTTGATCTGTTAACCACCCGGAATCTACCCGAGGCCCCCGGGACCCCGTCCAATTACACCCATCTGTCCCAAAACATAACACGGACTTGCTCGAAGCCTCAAATCACATCAAACAACATCGAAATGACGAATCTCTCTCCAATTCAAATCTTTATGACTTAAGAAACTTCAACTTCCACATCCGATGTCGAAACCTGTCAAATCACATCCGATTGACCCCAAATTTTGCACACAAGTCATATTTGGCATTACAGATCTGCTCCAACTTCCGGAATCGCATTCTGACCCCGATATAGAATTCTCAACTTCCGGTCGGATTCTCAAGCCAAACTTAGGAAATTCCTTCAAAACTACTAACTTCCACATTATACGCCGAAACGTTCCCGGGTTATCCAAAACCCAATCCGGACATACGCCCAAGTCCGAAATCATCATACGAACCTGCTGGAACCTTCAGATCTTGATTCCGAGGTTGTTTACTCAAAATTCCAATCTTACTCAATTTCTTCAACTTAAGGCCTCTGAAATGAATATTTTCCTTTCAATTCAACTCCGGTCTTCCTGAATTTCAATTCCGACCATACGCACAAGTCAATATATCTGAAATGAAGTTGTTCATGACTTCCAACCTCTGAACGACATGCTAGAGCTCAAAACGACTGGTCGGGTCGTTACAATTATAGTCCAATTGCCTTTCCTGTGCCGGAAATAAAATACTGAAATCTCGGAATCACGCTCTGAGTAGAACTCCTATCGAGTCATTCATTGTCCCAACACATGGGCGAGCATCCTACCACCACATCAATTAGTGCGCGATAATCATTCATGAGCATCATAACACCCTGAGCATATCCTCGAAGCTCTCATAAATAAAAACTACTGAGCTTAAACAACATCATATCCTTCCGCAAAGCAACGACAGTAGCCCCAACCAACCATGCCTGGGAAAAGAAACAACATGCACCATGCTTGTAGCATCATTACAATTCCTCAAATCCCCGATTCATTATAAATGTTTCGCGTTGTGTAAGATTGAGTAGGAAGGAAACATAGGCATAAGCCTCAAAGGAATCAAACCGCACGATGAGGAATCAAGAAGGGAAGTACTCCTAACAGTCCTGTAGCCTCTCGAAGATTAGTACAGACGTCTCCCTACCGATCCACAAGACTCTACTAGACTTGCTCATGACTCGTGAAACCTAAGGGAACCTAGTGCTCTGATACCACGTTTTCACGACCCAAAATCCATCAAGGTCGTGATGGCGTCGGACACCACTGTCAGGCAAGCCAACACCCAATAGTTAATTAAATTCCTATTTTAGTATTTTGAAATCGTTACTTTTCATTTCATTATATAATAATTAATAAAATTTACTGAATGAATAACGATGTTTTAACAATTCAATTAACAAATACATCCCAAAGTCATCCCAGAACCCGGTGTCACAAGTGCATGAGCAATTTCTAAGAAATACAATAACCATCTGGAATACAAATGGGATAGTAAAGAAAGTACCACTCAATGCTCTAAAGAAGACTCTGTTGGCTGCGGGTCGTCTCGAGAGGTGCAGCTCACCTAAGTCCCCATATCAACCATGCCACGGCGCCACGCGGGGCCACCAAATATACATTACATATGCAACAAAATGCACAGCAAGTGTAGTATGAGTACGAAAACAACGTGTATCCAGTAAGTATCTCGCCTAACCTCGAAGAGGTAGTGACGAGAGGTTGACTTAAACACTTACTAGAGGTCAAATTAATATAATCAAGTGTGATGTCAGACATGGATGTTATTATCGAATAACAATTAACAATAGGAAAGGACAATTTCTTCCATAAATCATAAATTCCCAGTTTCCGTCATTTCAATTAGTAACTTATATCTTAAGGAAATTTAACAGTTCAAATCACAGATGGTATCCAGCAAATATTATGCGCAGGAAATGTCGAGGGTCGAACGACCCGAACCAACAATAATAAAATGTGCACTGCAAAAGGGTCGAACGACGCGAACCATAGATGCATCTATTAACCTGCTGTGGCGTACGGCCCGCTCCCATTAGAGTAGTGGAAACAGTCAACCAGCTCGTGGAATATATTTGCGACGCGGTTACGCATAAACATACGCATTCAAACAGTCAACCCCAACTACATCGAGAGAGAAATTACCCAAAGATATGACAATTTCTCTTTTAATGGTCAAGAAGATGGTGTTAAATCTTTTTAGAAATTCATGTGCCAAATTCAATATGATTTAAGCATCTTAAATTTATCAGTAAAGTCACAAGTTCGACAAGTAAAGCATGATTTTGGGTCCTAGACTACCCGGACATAAGCATAATAGTAGCTACACACGGACTCTCGCCAGCTCGTGCGTACGTAGGCCCCACAAATAACGGCACATAATTAATTATTTCACCTATGGGGACAATTCCCTCTCACAAGGTTAGAAAGGAGACTTACCTCGCTCCGAAGATTTATAACCAGCTCCCAAGCCCTTCCACATCTCAAATTGATGAACAACGCCCAAAAACTATCCAATTAACGGGCAAACCAACGAAAATATACTCTAATACTTATAACAATTCAATTTATATAAATTCCCAACTCCGCTCGGAAAGTTGACAAAATTTCCCTCAGGCCCACATGCCCGGATTCCAAAAAAATTCAAAGATAGAGATTACCCATAACCTCACCAACTCAAATATACAACTCTCTCTCAATTTCATGCCCAAAATCGTGGTAAAAATCAAAAAATACCAATTCTAGGTCTTTTCTTTAAAACTCCAAATTTCCACCGATTCCTATGTTCAAATCCGTGTATAATCATATATTAAACTCAAAACTAGTATATACTACTTACCTCGTGCTTGGTGATGAAAATGGCACTCTCAAGTTTCTCCCAAAATCGGATCCCATGAAAGATTTGAGATAAAATGAGCCAAAACCCATTTTTAAAACCCGGGCGACCTTCATCATGAACGCGTCTTTGCCTCGCGTTCACGAAACCCAGCAACTCATGCCCAGAAATATACTCTTCACGTTAGCGATCCTTTGAACGTGTTCGTGAAGGCGAGCTGCCCTACTCCTTCGCGTTTGTGTTCCCCTCTCCGCGTTCGCATAAGCCAAAATACCTTAGGCCCAGCTCCCCATTTCCTTCTACGTGTTCGCGACTCCCCACACGCGTTCGCGTAGGTTCCTCAAGCCAACCCTTCGCGTTCGCGGCCGCGTTCGCGAAAGCCAATCTCAGCAGCCCCCAACCTTCCTCTTCGCGAACGCGGAACTCCCCTCGCGTTCGCAAAGAAGAAAACCATATATAGCAACCAGCAGCAGCAATTCACCCAAAATTCGACCCGAAACCATCCTGAAACACACCCGAGGCCCCCGGGACCCCGTCCAATCACACCAACCAGTTCCAAAACATGATACAAACTCGCTCGAGGCCTCAAATCACATCAAACAACGTTGAAATCATGAATTGCACCCCAATTCAAGCTTGCTGAACTTTTAGAACTTAAAACTTCTACATTCGATGTCGAAACCTATCAAATCACGTCCAATTGACCTCAAATTTTACACACAAGTCACATTCGACATTATAGACCTTTTCAAACTTCTGAAATTGGAATCCGAGCCCGATATCAAAATTTCCACTTTCGGTCTAACTCCTCAAAAACCTTCAAATTTCTAACTTTAGCCAAATGACTCAAAAATGACCTATGGACCTCCGAATTCACTTCAGATCGCGCTCCTAACACCAGAATCACCATACGGAGCTATTTCCAGACTTAGAATCCCATACATACATCAATAACATTGAAATGCACTTCAACCCAGACTTATGAAACTTTTTCTAAAATGCTGACTTCCACAATATGCGCCCAAACGCTCATGGGTCATTCGAAACCCGATCCGAATGTACGCCCAAGTCCGAAATTATCATATGAACCTGTTGGAACCTTTGAATCCTGATTCTTAGGTTTATTTACTCAAAATCCAATCTTAGTCAATTCTTCTCACTTAAGGTTTCCGAAATGAGAATTTTCTTTCCAAATTAACTCTGAACTTCCCGAAATTCAATTTCGACCTTCCACAGTCACAACTACTACGCAATCACTTAATCTCCCTGATTCTGAACTCATCAACAAAACATGATAATCTAATTCATTCCATAATTAACCAACAAGGAAGAGTCGCTCAACACACCCATAACGTGAGCCAATACGTCAAATCAAGACAAAATCAAACACCTAATAGTCCTTCTACATATCAAGAAAAATCTTCTCGTCAAATTCAAAACATATGAACACATCTCGCAGTCACATCATACTCATCACGTGGCCATCCAGCCACGAATTCCACTCACAGGGACACAACCGGACGTATAAGTCCAAAAGCATGTGCTCACACAACCAAAATCCCCGTGCTCGAGCTACAATTAAAGCATGGCCTCAAGTCCTCCAGACTGGCCCATCATCAGTACACCGAAATTACATCTCGCACCTCATCCATGGTATCACAAGTTGTCGATGCAGAGCTGATAACGAGCGCTCACATGCACATACGAATGCATGGAAGGAATTATAAGAGTTACGCTTCAAGATGAATCAATGTCGCACGATAAGGAAAGAAAGATGGGAAGTATATCCTAAATTTCATGTAGCCTCTAGAAGATAGGTATGGACGTCATCATACCGATCCATAAGACTCTACTAGACACTTGTTCATGACTTGTAGAACCTATGAACATAGAGCTTTGATACAACCTTGTCTCGACCCAAAATTCAACTAGTCGTGATGGCACCTAACCTAACCCGCTAGGTAATCCAATTAGCAACTATCCAATTCCAATGAAACTAATAAAACAAATAAATAGAAGAAATTATATGAATCTTATACATTCCCTTAGGACTAGTAGTACAAATCATGAGCTTCTAAGACTAGAATTTACAATGTTGGTATGAAATAAATACATCATCCGTCCGAAGTGTACATAAAAAGATTTTTATAAATCTAAGGTTGCCATGAATAAGAAGAAAGTACAACCGGAACGCAGGTACGTCTTCAAATCCAGCTCCCACTAATCACAGCAACATCAACATCCAATATTTACACGCAAGGTGCAGAAGTGTAGTATGAGTGCAACCGGCCTCATGTACTCAATAAGTAACAAACCTAACCTTAGGTTGAAAGTAGTGACGAGCTGGGACAAGGGTCTGAGTCCAACTCCAATAATCATCAATAGTTCATAACAATATAGTAAAGATGGTGCAATAAATAACTCAATAAATAAATGCTCAGCTCGTACAAAATTCCGGAGAATAAATGCTTGTTTCAAGTACGCAGTGAAACTCAAATCCTTTGCCGAAATCACCAAAATATGAGTAGTTTTGTAAACCTGTGATTTTTCCAAAAACTTTTCAACAATACTTAAGATGTTTCATTTTTAAGATAACATGAGGAAAGTACATCTCTATGCCGACATGTCACTATGCGGGTGAAATCATGAATGATGCAATGACGTACATCTTGAGGAAAAATGCATCTCTATGCATGTATGTCAAGTGTGCATGTCAAATGCAATGTATCTCAGAGATGAACTCATGTACTCACACTCTCAGAGTACTCAATCTCATTGTCTCACACTTTCCACTCATCATGATCAATGACTTAGAACTGTATATGGCCAATCTAGCCAGGAAGAATCCATTCTGGAATATATACATCAATTGACCATCAGTCACTCAGTATTGGTAGGTCTAATCTAGCCCGTGGGGAAGATCATCCCCAGGTATAAAATATTAGGACAAGATCCATGTCCAGGGAATATCTATCACTCAATATAAATGAATTGAGCTCAGTGGGGGTGTGTGCAGACTCCGGAGAGGCTCCTTTAGCCCAAGCACTATAAATCACACAGACAACTCACGTGCTGCACGGATAACTCACGTGCTATAGTATCAATATCTAAATCTGCGTGGAAAACTCACATGTTGCACGGATAACTCACGTGCCATAGTATCAGTATCTGATTCCGCACGGGAAACTCACGTGCCATAGTAACAATAACCTCACAATCAGGACCTCGGCCTCACTCAGTCATCAATCTCTCCAATCTCTCGGGCTCACAATGCCATGACACTAGCCCAAAAATGATTATATGATGTGTCAATATGTAGCATTAGAGACTGGGATATGATATGAAATGAATGAACGTGACTAAGTATGAAATGGAAATGTAAGCAAGTAACTAAAAAGCAATAATGACCTGAGTGGGTCCCAACAAAATAAGCATGTCGCCTAGACATGATTTCTAACATGGATCACAGCTCAATAGCTCTAGTACGTAGAGATTTCATGGTTACATATAAGATCAGGTAAATACACAGCACAGAAATAACGGAGTTACGATTCACATGGTGCACGCCCACACGCCTGTCACCTAGCATATGTGTGACCTCTACAGCAAACACATAAAACAAAATTCGGGGTTTCATACTCTCAACACTAAGTTTAGAAGTTTTACTTACCTCGAACAAGCCAATTCCAATATCTAAACAAGCAAGAAAGGACTTCAAAGCCAGCTACTGGCTTCTTGATTTCACACGACGAAGTTTGACCGAGCACATCATAAATGACATGATTCGGAATGAGCAATGTGGTTATAACTGAAGTTCAGAGGGATCAAGTGATTCTTGAATTTTGAGGAAATGCAAAGGTTCAACAGTTGCCAGAATGAAAATGCAATACAACAAGCGAGTGTAAGGGATTTTGAATAACATTCAAATCAAACGTGTGCTCGTGGATCCAGGAAGCTCGGCCAACATAGTCAGGTCAAAGGTGGGGGAGCAGCTCGGACTACTTGAACAAATCATACCTACCTCCCAATTCCTCAGCGGATTCAACATGGCCGGCGAACCAACAAAGGGGAAGATCATCCCCCCGGTCAACATGTCTGGTATAATCCAAAATACCAAATTTCATGTCATCGACAGTGACATGAGGTACAATGCATTGCTTGGACGGCCATGGATACACAACATGAGGGCAGTGCCATCAAATCTTCATCAGATGATGAAGTTTCCAACAAAATACAATGTAAAAACAGTATATGGAGAACAACATGCAGCAAAGGAGATGTTCGCGGTTCGCGGCGAGGAACCAACATCCATATCCTCCACCTCGGAGGAGTCAGAGGGAAAACAAACCCCCGAGGATGAAGAAGAAGACTTCCTAACTCCCAGAACCTTCATTGCCCCCGAAGAATTGAATGCAACTAAATCAACAATTGAAGAACTGGAGCAGGTTGTTCTAATCGTCAGTCTTATCCAACTAATCTGAGCAATTTCCAGCACTTATTTGGTCCCAAAGCTTTCAAACAAAACGTGTTTTCATTTACAAAGATCTATTAATAGCACTCATTCATTTATTGCTAACTGTTATAAATAGTATTTTATTTTTGGTGAATGTCCATATTTTATAGAGATTTTAGGGTTTGTTACTTGGTGGCTAAGTCACTTTTTCCCTATAAATTGAGGGATTCTATTCCATTATAATTCATCCCAAATCAATAAGAATTCTCTCTTTCACTCTCTCTCTCTCTCTACTTTTCTCTGCAATATCTTCTTCTTCTTTTATTGTTTTATTACATGTTATTAGCACGAGACTCTAACCAATTTACTAGAGGGTAGTTTTTTCAATTTGTAAATATACTATTAATTAGTTGTCTAATGTTTGAGAAATTAAACCGCCCGTGGAGAGAAGATATAGGAATTTGCGTGAGGCTCTTGCATAATTGCATTGATATTCCTATGCTAGGCATCTGCTTTGGTCACAAGCTTTCGGATATGAGCATGATGCTTAATTTGTACATAATATTAAGTATAGTGATTTTCAATCATGTTCCATGAATTTCCTACGGGATTAAATTCTTGATTTAAGGTAAGTATTTTACCTTATTTTTTTCTTTTACATTCTTGAAATTCTATAATTTGATTTTAAATACAAGCAAAGACAATAAATTTTGCTTATAACTCTAATAGAGTTTGTGAAAAATTATAACCACCCGATGTGATAAATTTTCTATGTCTTGCCATGATCAAATTCATGTATGATTATGAGCACAAGAAGTGGAAACCCAACCAATTGAATTTGCTTCATTCTCGTTCCCTTAAGATAATGTGGTAGCATTATGTAATAAGTATAAAAGAAGATAAATTTATTACCATGAAGGTATCAATGAATGTGGACGTGACAATAGACAAAATTATAATCGTCATTATTGTGGCAATGAGAATAATAAAGATTCTCAAAATAATCCTTCACTCTGTGAAAGTAATGCTTGTCACCGATTTGACATGAGATTTTGTAAAACACATATAGATGATTATGGTCCATTCATGATATGAATGTGACCTCATGTGATATATGAATACATATTCATTTTTAGAAGAATATGAATGTGCTAGTGGTAATGAATATACCACACTTACCTCTAGAAGGAGGTTAGAGATGAAATAAGAAAATAATTCATGAATGGTCATTGATCATGTACCTATTGTGATTATCCCAAAATATTATGGAAATGTGATTATTACAGGGCATAAGTAATGGAAGCCACGCACCTTGCCTATAATAATTTTGACCATGACCATAATGGTACAACTTTCTCCTTGAAAGAGATATTCATCATATGAATGTTGATGAATATGTGGTAGTACAAAAGTAATTGAGAGCTCTAGAAGAGTCAATTTTACTATTTTGTAGGAATAAAATTGATTAATCAAAAAGGCATTGTGTTGTACTAAGTCTCAAAGAAACTTATTGAGTTTCTAAGATATTCGCGAAAGCGGTTGGTCATATTGAGACTATAAATAAAGAAAAAATTTAATATCTTCTATTACTACAATTTGTAGTGTGGTAATAGTTAGGAAAAAAGTTATCCGCTTTATTCTTCGGTTTGTACTACACACATAAGAGAATGCCGCAATAAAGTAGAAGCTTATTGATATAAAAACTCATATCATAATAAACTTGATGTTTATTGATAATTGCACATGTCATGGTATAAACTTGACGTTTATCAATATTGATAATTTATCCAGTTGGCATAATTTATTTAGCCATGTTAATTTAAGTATTATGTGCAAAAATAAAAGAGAACTCACATGGGTAAATATCAAAGAACTAGAAAGTTTTTTACGAATTCTCTTATGTTGTTTGTTCTCATTAATTAATAGACCAACTAATTGAATTGCATGAATGCTAGAAAATTAAAAGGTGAATATGGGTTCATTCACGTGCCATGTATACCACATAAGATGCATTTATGAGATGGTTACATCTGCTCTTATTATTAACTCGCAACCTGGTATTTGCGAGTTAACTTGTAATGACCCAAAAAGGGTCATCCTGCGTATTTCTGGCTAAAAATGTATTCCGAGGTCAAGAGGACCTCCTTCTATCTCACTTCAATTTGTGTGCGCAGCCCGGACGTGTAGCCGGGAAGCCGTTATGAGAAAAACTAATGAAATGATGTTTTTGTACTTACAAATCTAGTAGAGTTGGCCTTGGTCAACATTTTTGGTAAATGGACCCGTACCTATGATTTGATGGTCCCAGAAGGTCCGTAAGAAAATATAAGACTTGGACGTATGCCCGGAATCAAATTCCGAGGTCCCAAGTTCGAGGAATGAATTTTTGAAGAAAATTGATTTCTGCAAAATATAAAGGTTTTTTGAAAATGAAATTCTATGTGAAACCTGTGGTATCAAGCCCGTATTATTGTTTTGGAGCCCGGTACAGGTCCTATATATTATATTTGCTATGTCTGTGAAGTTTGGTAGGGAACGGAATCCAGTTGACGTGATTCGAACAAAAAATGCAAAAGTGAGGTTTAAAGAAAGTTGTGAGAAATTTTATCGATTTTGAGGCTTAATTCGATGTTTCCTATGTTATTTTAGTAATTGGATTACACAAATAAGTCCGTAGGATATATATTTGAGGTTGTGTGCACTATTGGTTTGGTGTTCTGAGGGCTCGGGTGCGTTTCGAGTAGGTCTCGGGGTGTGCTAGGCTAAATCACAATTGTTGCAGGTTCAGAGAATTTCAAATCTCTGAACCTGTCGGTGCGGTCCGCGGTCCCTTTTTCGCGGCCCGCCCAGCAAGCCTTCATACTCAATACCCCCACCACCTCCCCGAGGTGTTCCAGCGAGGGCTCATTCCAGTGCCATGCCAGAGCGCTCCTACCGTTCTCCAGCCATTCAGAGTTCACCCAGTGGTTATTCCAGTCATCCGAGAACCTCCAGCCCCTACTTCAGTGCTATGCCCGAGGGTTCACATCGCCCTCCAGCCATTCGGGGTTCTTCTTCGGGGCACCTAGAGGTTACTATGAGTGTCGGGATCTAGTTCATATGCAGAGGCATTGTCCCAGGCTTCGGGGCAAAGTAGTGCAGCAGAGTTATCAGCCTATGGGTCCAGCACCAGTAGTCCGGCCACCTAGAGGTGGAGCGCAGGGCGGCAGGGGTCGTCCTAGAGGTGGAGGCCAGTCAGGGGGAGGTCAGTCAGCTTCTGTTCACTCTGGTGGAGCTCAGTCTTCTGGTGCTCCAGCTAGATTCTATGTTATACCGGCTAGATCCGATGCAGTGGCCTTAGACGCCGTGATCACATTTATTATCTCAGTATGTGGTAGAGAGGCTTCAGTATTATTTGATCCAGGATCCACCTATTCATATGTTTCAGCCGTATTTGCTCATTTTCTGGATGTTCCTCGTGAGTCCTTCGGTTCCCCTATATATGTGTCCACTCCTGTGGGAGATTCTGTGGTGGTAAACCGGGTTTACCGTTGCTGTGTTGTTACATTTTGTGGATTCGAGACCAAAGCGAACCTTTTATTGCTCGATATGGTTGATTTTGAGGTTATTCTAGGCATGGATTGGCTATCTCCTTATCATGTCATGCTAGATTTCCATGCCAAGACAATTACTTTAGCCCTGCCCGAGTCGCCTAGGCTGGAGTGGAGAGGTTCCTCAGTTACTGTAGCCAGCTAGGCTATTTCATTCCTGAAGGCTCGACACATGGTCGAGAAAGGTTGTCTAGCCTATCTTGCTTATGTTCGGGACACCACCGCCGAGTCTCCGACTATTTATTCAGTGCCAGTTGTTCGAGAGTTTGCTGATGTATTTGCTTCGGATCTTCCAGGCATGCCTCCAGATCGTGATATTGATTTCTGCATTGATGTAGCTCCAAGCACTGAGCCTATTTCCATTTCCCCGTATCGTATGGCTCCGAAAGAGTTGAAAGAGTTGAAGGAGTTGCTTGAGGAGTTGTTATCTAAGGGGTTTATCAGACCGAGTGTATCGTTGTGGGGTTCTCCAGTCCTATTTGTGCAAAAGAAAGATGGGTCTATGCGGATGTGTATCGATTACCGCCAGTTGAACAAGGTCACCATTAAGAACAAGTATCATTTTCCGCTCATCGATGATTTGTTTGACCAGTTGCAGGGTGCTAGGGTGTTTTCTAAGATTGATTTGAGATCGGGATATCATCAGTTGAATATTCGAGCCTCAGATGTTCCGAAGACTGCTTTTCGTACGAGATATGGCCATTATGAGTTCCTGGTGATGTCCTTTGGCTTGACTAACGCCCCAACAGCATTTATGGACTTGATGAATAAGGTGTTCAGGCCGTATATTGATTCCTTTGTCATTGTCTTCATTGATGACATCTTGATTTACTCACGTAGCCTGGGTGAGCATGAGCAGCATTTGAGAGTTGTGCTCCAGACCTTGCGGGAACAGAAGCTATATGATAAGTTCTCCAAGTGTGAGTTCTGGTTGGATTCGGTGGCATTTTTGGGGCACGTGGTATCCGGAGAGGGTATCAAGGTCGATCCTCAAAATATTGAGGCAGTTCAGAGTTGGCCGCGTCCTACTTCAGCTACAGAGATCAGGAGATTTTTGGGCCTAGCAGGCTATTATCGCCGATTTGTGGAGGGGTTTTCTTCTATTGCAGCCCCATTGACTAGATTGACTCAGAAGAATGCCTCGTTTCGATGGTCCGACGAGTGTGAGGCAAGATTTCAGAATCTCAAGACAGCAATGACCTCAGCACCAGTTTTGACATTGCCTTCCGATTCTGGGATGTATATTATGTATTGCGATGCCTCACGTGTTGGTTTGGGATGTGTGTAGATGCAGGAAGGAAGAGTTATTGCTTATGCTTCGCGCTAGCTGAAGGTTCATGAGAAGAATTACCCTGTGCACGATTTAGAGTTGGCAGCGATTGTTCATGCTATTACGATTTGGAGGCACTACTTGTATGGAGTGTCCTGTGAGGTTTATACAGACCACCGCAACTTGCAGCACTTATTCAAGCAGATGGATCTCAATTTGAGGCAGCGCAGATGGCTTGAGTGTTTGAAGGATTATGATATCACCATTCTTTATCATCCGGTCAAGGCAAATGTAGTAGCAGATTCCTTAAGCAGGAAGGCAGAGAGTATGGGTAGCTTGTCTTACATTGCAGCAGAGGAGAGACCTCTAGCCTTGGACATTCAGTCCTTGTCTAACCGCCTGGTGAGGTTAAACCTTTCAAAGCCTCGCCGAGTTTTAGCACATGTGGTTGCTCAGTCTTCGTTGTTGGGGGAGATTAAGGCTCGACAGTTTGATGATCCGTGGTAGCAGAGCTTCGGGAGACAGTGGTACAGGGTGGTTCCAAGAATGTTACCATTGGCGAGGATGGTGTTCTGAGACTTCAGGGCCGTTTATGTTTTCCTAATGTTGAGGGCCTGAGGGAGAGGATTCTAGAGGAGGCACACAGTTCTCTGTATTCGGTTCATTCTGGTACTACGAAGATGTCTAGTGATTTGACGCAGCATTGCTGGTGGAGGCGGATAAAGAGGGACATTGTGGAGTATGTGGCTAGGTGTCTTAATTGCAAGCAGGTTAAGTATGAGCACCAGAGGCCAGGAAACCTACTTCAGCAGATGCGCATTCTTGAGTGGAAGTGGGAGCGCATCACTATGGACTTCGTGGTTGTGTTACCCCGGACCTTGCGGAAGGTTGACGCGATTTGGGTCATTGTGGACAGATTGACCAAATCGGCGCATTTCGTTCCGGTGGCTACTAAATATACTTCTGAGAGGTTAGCCCAGATCTACATTCGGGAGATAGTCCGGTTGCACGGTGTGCCGGTGTCCATTATATTAGATCGGGGTCCTTAATTCACCTCGCACTTCTGGAAAGCATTGCATAGTGAGATGGGTACCCAGATAGATCTCAGCACAGTATTTCACCCACAGACTGATGACCAGTCGGAGCATACAGTTAAGATATTTGAGGACATGCTAAGGGCATGTGTGATCGACTTCGGGGGTCAGTGGAATCAGTTTGTTCCTTTGGTCAAGTTTGCTTACAATAATAGTTATCGGTCCAGCATCGAGATGGCTCCATTTGAGGCTTTGTATGGTCGGCGATGTCATTCTCCTATCGGGTGGTTTGAGCTTGGCGAGGCTAAGTTATATGGCACCGACCTGGTGAGAGATTCTTTGGAGAAGGTAAAGTTAATTTAGGAGAGACTCCGCACAGCACTGTCCAAACAGAAGAGTTACGCGGATCAGAGGGCGCATGACGTATCATTATGGAGGGAGATAAGGTTTTGTTGAAGGTTTCACCGATGAAGGGTATTATGAGATTCGGGAAGAAAGGCAAGTTGAACCCACGGTTCATAGGCCCTTTCGAGGTGTTGAGGCGAGTTGGGGAGGTTGCTTATGAGCTAGCCTTACCTCCCAGTTTATCAGGAGTTCATCCGGTCGTTCATGTATCCATGCTCCGGAGGTACCACGCCGACTTCTCTCACGTGGTTGATTTCAGCACTATTCAGTTGGATGAGAGGTTGGGCTACGAGGAGGAGCTAGTTGCTCTTATTGTTAGACACGATCGCCAGTTGAGGTCCAAGAGAGTTTCTGCGGTGAAGGTCCAGTGGAGGGGGCCAGCAAGTCGAGGAGGCGACTTTGGAGTCCGAGTCCTATATGCGGAGCCGATATCCCCGTCTTTTCCCCGATTCAGGTATCTTTCTATGACCGTTCGAGGACGAATGTTTGTTTTAGAGGTGGAGATTGTAATGACCCAAAAAGGGTCATCCCGCGTATTTCTAGCTAAACTTGTGTTCCAAGGTCAAAAGGACCTCCTTCTATCTCACCTCGATTTGCGTGCACAGCCCGGGCGTGTAGCCGGGAAGCCGTTATGAGAAAACTAATAAAATGATGTTTTTGTACTTAAAATCTAGTAGAGTTGACCTTGGTCAACATTTTTGGTAAACGGACCGGGACCTATGATTTGACGGTCCCAGAAGGTCCGTAGGAAAATATGGGACTTGGGCATATGCCCGAAATCGAATTCCGAGGTCCCAAGTCCGAGGAATGAATTTTTGAATAAAATTATTTTCTAAAAAATATAAAGGTTTTTGAAAATGAAATTCTATGTGAAACCTGTGGTATCGGGCCCGTATTATGGTTCCGGAGCCCGGTACAGGTCCAAATATTATATTTGCTATGTCTTTGAAGTTTGGTAGGGAACGGAATCTAGTTGACGTGATTCGGACCAAAAATACAAAAGTGAGGTTTAAAGAAAGTTGTGAGAAATTTTATCGATTTTTGAGGCTTAATTCGATGTTTCCTATGTTATTTTGGTGATTTGATTACACGAATAAGTCTGTAGGATATTTTCGAGATTGTGTGCACTATTGGTTTGGAGTTCCGAGGGCTCGGGTGAGTTTCGACTAGGTCTCGGGGTGTGCTAGGCAAAATCACAGTTGTTGCAGGTTTAGAGAATTTCAAATCTCTGAACCTGCCGGTGCGGTCCGCGGTCCCTTTTTTGCGGCCCGCGGT
>ML509841.1:310-17018 GCA_005239535.1 Nicotiana rustica
AAACCCATCTTCTTGCTTTCCCCCCTGTTGATGCTGAGGAGGGTAGTATGCTTGTTGTTGATTCTGATGGTTTAACCTTGTGGCCTCTGATACGGTGCTGCATTACCTTTTTGTCCCCTTACACCCATATTTCCACTGTTCTGCTTTTGGTGGGGTGGTCTATATGGTTGAACGTGCTGACCCCAGTTCTGCCCCCCTTGTCTCTGGCTTCCATAATTCGACACATAATTCATATTTTCTGGATAAGGAGGGTGATGACATTCTGCATTCCAGTGATTACCAAGTGGTTGACTAATGTAAGATGTGCATAAGCCCCCATTGGTTGTGTCTACGATGTGTACTTGCTCTTTTTATCTTGATTCCTCCACCTTCTTAGTAAGTATACTCATCTGTGTTATCAAGGTGGCCAGTTCTCTGCAATAGTATTAGATGGATCGAATGGCACTGAGTGAACTACAGGAGTAATGGGTGCATTCCTTGTTGTCCATCCTGAATTCTGTGCCATTTTATCAAGTAAGATTTGACTTTCTCTCCACGTTTTGCTCAAGAATGCTCCACCAGCCAAAGCATCAACATTTGCTTTAACAGTATCAGTCAAACCCATATAAAAATGCTGCCCCAACATTTGCTCTGGAATACCATGATGTGGGCAGATAACCAGCATCCCCTTAAATTGTTCCCATGTCTCTTGCAATGTTTCAACTGGTTTCTGCCCGAAGCTCAAGATTTCATCAATTTGTTTAGCAGTCTTGTTGGGTGGATGAAACTTGTTCACGAACTGTTTGACTAACTCCTCCCATGTGGTAATGAAATTGATGGGTAGTGAGTTTAGCCATGTCTGGGAAGCGCCAGTAACTGAGAATGGAAATAACAACAGTTTTATTGCCTCCTGAGTGACGTTTGACTGCCTCTGTGTTTTGCAAATTGACAGGAAGTTTTTCAAATGCTGCTGGGGGTCTTCGATGTATGACCCTGAGAATATCCCTTTGTTCTGCACTAAGTGCAACATATTATTTTGTTATCTGGAAGGACTCGGCCTGTATCTGAGGGACCAGCATCGCAGTGGCCAAATTCTCAACTGTGGGTTGTGCCCAGTCATATAAGGGAGCCTCTGCCCCTATTTGAGCGACTGGGTCTACCACATCATCCCCATTATTGTTCCGGTTGTGTGGATCTTCCATGTCGGTTTCAATTTCTCAATTTGTGGTTGATGTTTGCTTTTCCGGTTGGTCCGGTTTAAGGCCTTGAAAACATTCTCGGGGTCTGATAAGGCTTCAACTACTTCACCAGTCCTCGATGAGTTTCTAGGCATTCACCTGCAACACTTTAGCAAACGTTAAACTTTCAATGTAAAAACGAAAATTTAAACAAAATTGACTATATTTCAGAATTTTGTATTTCTTCCAACTTAATTGATAATACCGTTAATTCCCCGGCAACGGCGCCAAAATTTGATCATGCTCAACTATGTCTTATAAAAGACTAAGCGGGCGTTGCAAATATAATCCGGGGTATTATGCCCAGAGTCAATCCCACAAGGAATATACGTATCAATCAAGGCTTTAGAATATGCAAATTTTACTCAATCAATTCTCTTAAGACTTTTTAATATAAATTGGTGATGTTTTACTTGTTCTACTGACAATAATAATAACTAACAATTACTAACAATGTGTTGTAAACAATTCTGATAAAAGTCTAAGGCTATGGTTTCCCCCGTTGATGAACTTCCTTCTCGGATACTTCTTATAGTTTGATTAGTTGTCTTTATCAATCATGAACACTCTATCTACCATAAATCTCTCTCAAGTAATTATGATAATTTACTAGACGCACTCTCTCAAGTTACGCTAGCTAGATTGCATTACAGTTTACTTTAGATTGCACCCGAAGTATCGTTATTTCTAATCCAACTTCTAAACCCTCGGTTATGACTTTCGTCTATACTCCGGGAGTGATGTTGTTCAAACAACTACCTAAATATAAACTCTCTCTCAAGTAGATACATAATAAATAGGAACAGCTAATTGAGGACCATTCAATCAACTACAACAGGAACGTAGTTGAACAAATAGAGATTAATCAACCAATCAAAACTATATTAATATCACAATAAGTTTATCCCCCAACGGGTTCCACCAAAACCCTAGATTAAGAAAATTAGCTACTCATATTCATAAGAATCAATTCTAAAATAACTTTCATAATTGAACTACAAAATAATAAATAAGAGCTATAAAAATCAATGTTTGCTTCACTGAGTAGTAATCCAAAGGTTTTTCTTCACTTCAATGACTTCCTCCCTTCAAGTTGTGTGTTTGGGTCTATTTATATGTTTGGGATAAACCCTAAACATGTAGGAGACTTCTATTCAAACCGGGAAACACTTAAAACCTTCAAAACTTGGAATTGACTGGACCCGGGACCCAGGCGTTAAGCCCTAAACGCCCCATTATAGCCAGGTTAGGCCTGGCTTTATGGGTCTAACATATGGGTCTAACGCCCCGCTATAGCCAGCCTAGGCTTGGATTTATGGGTCTAACGCCCCACTATGGGTCAACATCACAAGGGCTATCTCGCCCACATCGCCATAAGGCATGTACGGAATTACAACATGCATGGTGAATAATCATACAAGCCCACAACCTGTCACAACATAAGAGAGTAACACATAACATAGTCCAGGGACACAAATAATATCCATTATGCCCGGTAACATAACCGTGATAATAATCTTATAAGAGCACCCAAACTTGACCTGATATAAAATACATATTCTCATTGAGCTTTCAAATAGTCCCCAACCCAAATGTTGATCATTCCCAAATAGGTAAATATCCTCCCAAAAGTCCATATCAACCTATCAATAATGTATTCTATCAGTTATCCCAATCTCTAACATGCCTGCATAATCCGAAAATAAGAAATAGCCCGCATATAGGGACATCTAGCCCCAAAACCTCAGAAATACCAAAATTTCCATACCCGAACTCCAATACGTTAATCAGATGGATAATACATCACTCACACCCCATCATCTTAGATTTTCCGTCCGCGTAAGAAAACCTGAACCTCAAAATCCTCAAAACCCAGTAATCACCATGCCACTAGCTACGCACCCGCAACCCAGAACTCAAGGTTCCTTCCTAAAATGCATGCTTTTCGCATATGCTGGCCAATAATGCCAACATTCCTATTAACTTCTGATATCCAACCCGGAGAAAACCATAATGCAAAACATATTCATTTTGCCCATGCAGACAATCGATTCAAGTCGTTGCTGAAACCATAGAGAACACTCCGAGACCCGCATGCGGGCAACTGAGCCATCAGAGCCGCACATCCCCAACTCAACCGAGTCACACAAACCGTCCAACCCAAGAGTGCTGCCACGAATTCCAGTATAGAATTTCCTATTCAAAAGGACCAATTACTTCCATTACTATTCTAAACCAACACCACCGAGCTAACCCATTTCTTAGGGTACTCCTTGTTTTTCAGTTGGGTAATACTTATCCCTGTCGATATGCAATGATCCCAATCAAAGTTCAAATGCAGATAATCCTAGCATGAACCATGTAGTCCATAAGCTCATAAACCATCGCATTTCCTCTGAAGCACACCAAAATGCCGCAACCAAGATGCCCACACTGAATAGGCCTTCTGTGAAATCTGAAGTTGTTCCTCCGACCAGCGTATGATACTAAAAGGTAGATCCATTAATGGCATGGAAACACCATAAGCCCCAACTTCATCCCATGTAAGATTTCAAACATTAATCATACACAAATTTTGGGGATCCTTCCAATACCTTATATACACATATCAAGCCCATACTTATGTAAATATGACTCTGCAATCTGAATGCCGCTAGTGGACTCTCCCACTTGGCGTGAGGCCAAAGAAAAAAACATCTGATGATCCGCCAAACTAACCTTCATAGCTAGTACACACCAACACAAGGTACTTTAGTTCACACACTAAGCGCACATCAATTCTCGTGTAACAACCCGACCGGTTCTTTTGAGATCTAGCGCGTCGTTCAGTAGTTTGGGGTCATGAGCGGCCCCGTTTCAGGTATTATGACTTGTAGGTGTGGTTGGAATTGAATTTCGGGAATTTTAGAGGTTCTTTGGAAAGATAATTCTCATTTCAGAAACCTTAAGTTGGAGAAATGGACTAAGATTGGAATTTTGAGTAAACAACCTCCTAATCAGGATTTGAAGGTTTGTATGATGATTTCGGATTTGGGCGTATGTCCGGATTGGGTTTTGGATAAACCGGGAGCGTTTCAGCGTATATTGTGGAAGTTAGTATTTTGAAGAAAATTTCCTAAGTTTGGCTTGAAGCGCATTTCAGTGATATCAATGTCCGTTTGGGATTTCGAGTCTAGGAATAGCTTCATATGTTGATTCTGGAGTTGGGAGCACGATCGAAAGTGAATTCGGATGTTCGGAGGTCATTTTGAAGTCATTTGGCTAAACATAGGAATTTGAATGTTTTTGGAGAAATCCGATTGGAATTGAAAATTTTGATATCGGGGTCGGAATGTGATTCAAGAAGTCGTAGCAGGTCCGTAATGTCGAATATGAATTGTGTGCAAAATTTGGGGTCAATCGGACGTGATTTGATAGGTTTCGGCATCAGATGTAGAAGTTGGAAATTTCTATGTTCATAAAGTTGAGATTTTGGGTGCGATCCGTGGTTTCAATGTTGTTTGATGTGATTTGAGGCCTCGAGCAAGTCCGCATTATGCTTTGGAACAAGTTGGTATAATTGGACGGGATCCCGGGGGTCTCAGATGGATTTCGGGTGGTTAACGGATCAAGTTCCGCGAGGATTTGGCCGCAGGTGTGGCTGTGGCACCGCAGTGTGAAAAAGTGGTGGTCTGGAAGGGAGCGCAGGTGCAATGGTACTTCCGCACCTGCGAAGTCGCAGATGCGGGGTATGGGGCGCAGGTGCAATTTTCGGTTGAAGCTGAGAAAAGTCACAGGTGCGGGAGATTGGTTGCACCTGCGGGAGCGCAGGTGCGGAGGAAGGATCGCAGGTGCGGAATCGAGGCTGGGCAGAATGTTTAAAACCGTGAATTGTTGGCCATTTCTTCATTTTTCTCTTGGTTTGTACTATCTTGGGAGGCTTCAAAGAGAGGATTTCTTTATGCATTGTCAAGGTAAGTAACTCCTTCATGTTTCTAAGGTAAATGCAAGATTATATGCATGGATTAGACATGGAAATTAGTAGGAGAATTGGGATTTTTGAGGAAAGACCTAGAAATGGTAATTTGGATTTTTAGCCATGAATTTGAGCATGGAAATTAGAGTAAGTTGTATATTTGAACTAGTAAGGCTATGGGTAGAATATATCTTCAAGAAATTTGGGATTCCGGGCACGTGGGCCTGAGGTCATTTTGGTTATTTCACTAAGCGGGGTTGGGAAATTATATAAGTTGGAATTGTTGCAAATATTAGAGTATATTTTCATTGGTTTGCCGTTATTTGGATAGTTTTGGGGCGTTGTGCGTCCGTTGGAGTCGTCGGAAGGGCTTGGAAGCCGATTATGGAATTTCGGAGTGAGGTAAGTCTCCTTTCTAACTTTGTGAGGGGGAATTATCCCCCTAGGTGAACTAATTGAGTATGTGTTAGTATCTGCGGGGGCTATGCACGCACGAGGTGACAGGAGTCCGTGCATAGCTACTATTATGCCATGTCCGGGTAGCCTAGGACCCAGTAGCATGTCGTACCTGTTGTACCTCTGGTCTTGTCTGTAATATTAGACTGCTAATATAATCGAAATTGTAATCGAACGACTAAGGGAGATTAGAGTTTATTTTCTTAATCATCTAAAAAGAGAATTGATTTCCTTCACGGGCAATTGTATTTCCGGATAAGGTTGTATTATTAAACATTATAAAAACTTGGCAAGTGAATTTCGAAAAAGGATTTAATTACTATTTTGTGGTTTTCAAAAGAGAAATCTGTCATTTACTTGATTATTTGTTTTCCTGACGTAGTCGGGGTGGACTGTTGATTGTGCATGACTCATGTGACCACTTCGCAATTTACATTCCGCGAGCTGAGTGTTATTTCTCCCACTCTCATGGGAGCGGGTCGTACGCCATGGCGAGATTGAAAGAAATATTATAGTTCGGGTCGTTCGACCCTCGGCAGTGCACAAAGATGATTAGTATGATAGCTCAGGCCAGTTGTCCTTATCCCGTATGCGCATGCTAAATTGTTAAATGATTTTCATGATTTTTGAAGTGATAAGATATTTGGGGGAAAATAAAGAAAGTAATTTTTGATTTATGATATTTGGGGGAAAACAAAGAGGAAATTATTTATTTAAGATATTTGGGAAAATAATGAGAAAGTGGTAACTGTTTGTTTACTTCCAGTATTTACTTGGATTTCAGTCCCTTGTATGTATGCTGCTTTACTACCTTTACATGCCTATTGTGTTCATCTTATGTTGTTAAATTAATTGTTGGACCCTAGTGAGTGTCTAATCCGACCTCTCGTCACTACCTCTCTGAGGTTAGGCGGGCGACTTACTGAGTACACGTTGTTTTTGTACTCATGCTACACTTGCTGTGCATTTTCATTGCATATGTACTTTCATAGCAATCTGGCGGATTTGGGGACTTAGGCGGGCTGCATCATCCGGAGGTGATCCGCAGCTGACAGAGTGTCCCTCGTCCTGTATTTATTTTTATTTTAAATTCCTTGTCCAACTTGCATTTCGGACAAGCTTTGTAACGATTATATAAATTCTTATAAATTGCTCATGTACTTGTGACACCGGGTTTTGGGATGTGTTGGGATATAATTGCTAAAATGGTATATTCAACTATTATCTTACTCGACAGATTTTATTTAGTTAATATGTACTAAAGTGAACGGAAATGCTTTTCCATAAATGTTAAAACAGGAAATTGTTTCAATTAATTAATGATTGGCTTGCCTGACAATGATGTCCGGTGCCATCATGACCTTATGGATTTTGGGTCGTGACAACATGGTATCAGAGCGCTAGGTTCCCTTAGGTCTCACGAGTCATGAGCAAGTGTAGTAGAGTCTTGTGGATCGGTACAAAGACGTATGTACTTATATTCGAGAGGTTACATGACTGTTAGGAGTACTTCCTTTCTTGATTCCTCATTGTGCGATTTGATTCCCTTGAGGCTTATGCCTATGTTTATTCTTACTCAATCTTACGCGTCGCGAGCGCTTGCCATGAATCAGGGAGGAATTGAAATGGTTCTACAGATGTAATTCGAGATGTTTCCATGTGTAATTGGTTGGGGCTATTGTTATGGCCCTGCAAAAGAATAATATGTTGTTTTAGCTCAGTAGCTGTGTTTGTAAGAACCTTAAGGCTATGCTCAGGTAGTGATGATGCTTGCGATTGGTTATCGCGCGATGTCAATATGATAGAATGCTTGCCCATATGTTGGGGGTGATGAATGGTTAGAAGGCAGGTCTTCTCAGAGTGTGATTTTGAGATTTCGGTATTTTAGTTCCGACAGAGGAAAGGCATTTGGATTATGAATGGTCCGGTTGGGATTGATAAAGTAGTAAGACTTGGTGTCTTCAATGATGTGGTATATGCACCTGTGATGTGAAGTCATCGTCATTGATCGAATGGAATGTGTTAAGTTTGTCGGTGCTATGCTTTCTTTGATTGCGTGGGGTTAGAGTATTGAGAAGAAGTATTGAAGAATGCGGTTGGCAGAGACTGTGAGGTGCTGTGGTTTAGTACCGAATAAGTGTTGATAATGAAGACAACTAAAGAAAGATGATCTTCAGAGAGCTTGAAGTCGTAGTGGTCTGCTGGTTTGAGAGCTACACAGAATGATCCTGAAGTGAGACTAGGCGGTGGTTCCATCTCTAGGAGGCCAGGTGTAAGAAGCGGAAGTCGAGCAGTCACAAAGTGGGGGAGCGGCAGCATAGCTTGGAATTTGAAGATATTGTCGCGCATTTAGTGGATGTCCATGAGGAGCGAACGGACTAGTGAAGTTTGTAAATGAAGCAGGGCGTAGGATGGGGTATTGAAGTAGAAGAGAGCGTGCATTTCAGCGTCGTTGGAAGGTGTCCGCGGGTGATTTCCACAGGTGGGTTATCTTCTGTGAATAGGTTAGCGGTGGCATGGTTGGCAGGTCTCTATGAGGGGTTACAGTGGCTATCCAGTAGGAGGAAGATAGTGTGGATGATGCTAGAGAATTTGAGTAATTAGGGAGTGCTAGCAAGAGAATATGGAAGAATTGGATGGATTGGTTGAGCAAGATCGCGCTATCAAAGGAGAAAGGATCTTGGCATGGTCTAGAGTGGTGCAATGAGTAGCTTCGGGCTAAGTGGGGGGGGGGGGGGGTCCCACCATCTACAGTTGGGTTGCAGGATTGTGTTATCATAGGGTTGCGGATTGTCAGCATGTTGGCAAGTTATTACAGCTAAGGCAAAGGAGTAAAATGGTGATTGTGCGTGGGATTTGACGAATGTGTGCAAAAGTTGACCCTGTCGGATCAGGGTTAGGTTCTGGAAGATTCAGAATCTTGCTTAAGGCATAGGTGAGTTGTCAGGGTAGTGACTCAGTCACATGCTTCAAGGAAAAGGGTGTTCATGTGCTAGAAGAGCCTTGAGGTTGATTGTATTCGGGGCCAGTCAGAGTGGGTGACTCTCAATAGCGGTCCTAGTGAGTTCAAAATTTAAGAATGTGGCGTTTAAGAGTTTCAGGCAGCAGTATGATTGAGAATCGAGCTTTTACAGAGTGATTTCTGAGAAAAAGGAAGATGGTTGGAATGTTCAATGATATGTTTCAGCGTGTAGGATAGTATTGGAGAAGTGAGAGAAATAAGTTCCGCATTGTAGAAAGATTATCATGAGGGTATGAGACGGATTGCGGGATTTAGGCAGCATAGTCTTGTGAATCAAGGTCACTCGGATGAGTGAGGGTTGGGTTTGCTATGAGTTGAAGGAAGTTGCTATTATTCCTGAGACAATTGAAGATGATAAAGAAGATAGATTGATTAGCCATGGTTGAAATGGCACATTCGCGGCAGTGATCAGTTCCTTCGATGTGATTAAGTTAGGCATGTAGTTTGTGCCCGTGTGTGCGGGGCTTGTCGGCCATCGTAATGGATTTCATGTGGGAGCATTTGAGTGTTATGGCCTGTCAGGTGTAGGCGGATCCCGGAAGGGTTATGGTGGTATAGGCTGCTACTTAAGGATTTGCATGTTAGGTGATTGTGGGAATTCACTCGTGTGTTGAGATGGTACTCTTGAATTGAGTTAAGTAAAAGGTTTCTATATGATGAAGTGTTCATCCTATTGGCGGTTCAGGGGTTATGATGGAATTCTTGCGCTTCCTCATATTGGCATGTTAGATGGGGTAAGCAGTATGTAACTGGGAGTAAGAATCGAGATTGCGGTTCGGTGTTAATAAAGATGTCACGAGCTCGGAAGAGCAAGAAAAAGTGATTTGAAAGTTCAGAGTAAGCTGGTGTTATCTTCAATGTCACCTGAGATTGATATTCGGTGGAAGAGGCTTTCTACCCTGATTATGGGTTCTTGATTTGTCTTACAGCGTAGTATGGCCAGTGGTGGATGTGCAGACTTGCTACCTTGTCTGGAAGGTCGTGGGAGCGTGACCACGGGAAGATTGTATAAGTGTGACATGTAGTCACTTGATGGATTGAAGATTTGGACTATGTATAAGAAGTGCAATATTGCTTATTTGAGAATTTATGCCTGGAGGGCGTTCGGTTCAGTTAATTGTGGATTATGGGGTGTTTGTCCTGGTGATGATGATTGTTCTCGCAGATTATGAGAGAAAGTGGGTTAATGTGGACCCAGGTAAAGCTATTAGCCTAGTTTGGTGCGAGCAAGATAGACTCGATGTTTGTGGATGTATTTAAATATGATTATGGGCTCCGTATGAGCCAGGCATGTTCATTTCAGTAGAGCGCTTTTCATGGAAAGGTTTTAGAACAACAGATGTTGCTCCGTCTTCGTCAAATTCATGCGATATTGTGATTTGTGTCGTGTGGTTGTGAAAAGGCTTGATAATTTCCTATGTGTTGAGGTCCCGCATAGTGGGGATGTTATGTGAGCAGGATAACTCTGGAGATTCAGAGTGTATGTGTATATATATATATATATATCGCACCTCAGTTGTGCTTGAGTTTTGTAGCATGCGGCTTTATCAGTCTCCCCAGGATGGTTTTATGCACTTAGCGTGCTTGTGACCGATATCTGGTGATGTGTAATAGTGAGCAATTCAGCTCCGTATATATTTCCTTATGTGATTTTTATAATGGGATCGGGTGGCACGCCGCCACGGGTATGTTATTTGGATCGGGTTGCACGCCGCAATAGTGTGATGATGAGAAGGGTTAATATATATTTATTTTACTTATGTTTTACTTCCTATTTCTTAGAAAATTTCATATTAGTTGCGTGAGTTGAATATTCCCTTCCTGAGTCATTTCTTATCTACCTTGTTCGAGTTATGGTCTATCGGCGCGATGTGGTATCATGTGAGGTTGTTGGTCATATTTGGGGTGATTTGTTGTCTGAGCAGTTCACGCTGGGTGAGACGAGATTATCGGATCAGGGATCAATGCGTTAAGGTTATGTGAAGTGTATATTAAAGAACAAATAACATTATTCAGGTTCATAATGAGGTGATGATTCTGGTCAAGATGAGATATTCAGTGATTTGTTAACTCTCCAATTGGCTATGAATTTCTACACATCTCCTCTGTTGTGGTGGTATCGTCAACATTATGGCAGGATGTATGTATATATATCATAAGGTGCATTGGGAGCATCAAATTCGTGGAATTTTGGCTATTAAAGTTCAGGGAACGTCATTGTGGTTAGATGATGAATTTTGCGGTGCATGGTGCTAATTAAGCAAAGGTATGCAGTCATGTTCTAGTATATCGTGTGGTGGCTGATACGGTGTTTATATATTGGAACTAGGCTTGGCTAAGAATTTCAAGTGTTGGAACTAGGTTCTGAGCTTATTATATGGACAAAAGAAGAAATCTTCAGATTTGATCAAGCTAATGTACTCAACGGGTGGTGGTAGCACGGGCAGGTGCTCGAGGTGTTAAATAGTGGTTTCAGATAACTCTAGAGCAGTTCTTAGCATGTTCGAGGACGAACGTTTGTTTAAGTGGGGGAGAATGTAACGACCCGACCGGTCGTTTTGAGCTCTAGCCCGTCGTTCAACAATTTGGGTTCATGAGCGGCCCCGTTTTAGGTATTATGACTTGTAGGTGTGGTCGGAATTGAATTTCGGGAAGTTTAGAGTTGATTTGGAAAGAAAATTCTCATTTCATAAGCCTTAAGTTGGAGAAGTGGACTAAGATTGGAATTTCGAGTAAACGACCTCCTAATCAGGATTTGAAGGTTCGTATGATGATTTAGGATTTGGGCGTATGTCCGGATCGGGTTATGGATAACCCAAGAGCGTTTCGGCGTATATTGTGGAAGTTAGTATTTTGAAGAACATTTCCTAAGTTTGGCTTGAAGCACATTTCAGTGACTCGATGTCCGTTTGGGATTCCGAGTCTGGGAATAGCTTCGTATGGTGATTCTGGAGTTGGGAGCGCGATCGGAAGTGAATTCAGATGTCCGGAGGTTATTTAGAAGTCATTTGGCTAAAGATAGGAATTTGAAGGTTTTTGGAGAAATCCGACCGGAAGTGGAAATTTGGATATCGGGGTCGGAATGCGATTCCGGAAGTTGGAGAAGGTCAGTAATGTCGAATATGACTTGTGTGCAAAATTTGGGTTCAATCAGACGTGATTTGATAGGTTTCGGCTTCGGATGTAGAAGTTGGAAATTTCTAAGTTCATAAACTTGGGATTAGGGTGCGATCCGTGGTTTCAATGTTGTTTTTGATGTGATTTGAGGCCTCGAGCAAGTCCACATTATGTTTTGGAACAGGTTGGTATAATTGGACAGGGTCCCGGGGGACTCGGGTGTATTCCGGGTGGTTAACGGATCAAGTTGAGAGTTTGAAGAAGGCTGGAATTTGCTGTCATCTGGTGTGGCTGTGGCACCGCAGGTGCAAAAACGTGGTGGTCTGGATGGGAGCGCAAGTGCGATGGTACTTCTGCACCTGCGAAGTCGCAGAGCAGGTGCGGGAGATTGGTCGCACCTGCAGGATAGTAGGTGCGGAGGAAGGACCGCAGGTGCGGAATCGAGGCTGGGCAGAATGTTTAAAACCGTGAATTGTTGTCCATTTCTTAATTTTTCTCTTGGTTTGGACGATCTTGGGAGGCTTCAAAGAGAGGATTTCTTCATGCATTGTCAAGGTAAGTAACTCCTTCAAGTTTCTAAGTTAAATACAAAATTATATGCATGGATTAGACATGGAAATTAGTAGGAGAATTGGGATTTTTGAAGAAAGACCTATAAATGGTAATTTGGATTCTTAGCCACGAATTTGAACATGGAAATTAGAGTAAGTTGTATAGTTGAACTAGTAAGGCAATGGGTAGAATCTATCTTCGAGAAATTTCGGATTCCGGGCACGTGGGCCCGAGGGCATTTTTGGTTATTTCACTAAGCGGGGTTGAGAAATTATATAACTTGGAATTGTTGTAAATATTAGAGTATATTTTCATTGGTTTGCCGCTATTTGGATAGTTTTGAGGCGTTGTGCGTCTGTTGGAGTCGTCGGAAGGGCTTGGAAGCGGGTTATGGAATTTCGAAGCGAGGTAAGTCTCCTTTCTAACTTTGTGAGGGGGAATTATCCCCCTAGGTGAACTAATTGAGTATGTGTTACTATTTGCGGGGGTTACGCACGCACGAGGTGACGGGAGTCCGTGCGTAGCTACTATTATGCCATGTCCGGGTAGCCCAGGACCCACTAGCATGCCTTACCTGTTGTACCTCTGATCTTGTCTGTAATATTAGACTGTTAATATAATCGAAATTGTAATTGAACAACTAAGGGAGATTAGATTTTATTTTCTTAATCATCTAAAAAGAGAATTGATTTCCTTCGCGGGAAATTGTATTTCCGGATAAGGTTGTATTAAACATCATAAAAACTTGCCAAGTGAATTTCGAAAAAATATTTAAATACTATTTTGTGGTTTTCAAAAGAGAAATCTCTCATTTTCATTGCACATGTACTTTCATAGCAATGTGGAAGATTTGGAGACTTAGGCGGACTGCATCATCCGGAGGCGATCCGCAACTGATAGAGTCTCCCTCGTACTGTATTTATTTTCATTTTAAATTCCTTGCCCAACTTGCATTTCGGACAAGCTTTGTAACGATTGTATAAATTCTTAGAAATTGCTCATGTACTTGTGACACCGGGTTCTAGGATGTGTTGGGATATAATTGCTAAAATGGTATATTCAACTATTGTCTTACTCGACAGATTTTATTTAGTTAATATGTACTAAAGTGAAAGGAAATGATTTTTCATAAATGTTAAAACAGGAAATTGTTTCAATTAATTAATGATTGGCTTGCCTGACAATGATGTGCGGCGCCATCACGACCTTATGGATTTTGGGTCGTGACATCTCGTGACAGTCAAACTCGATTCCTTCAATGCCTTGAATGGTAACATGTACCTTCCACTGAGTATAAATATTATATGAACCACATAGTCTCCAATACCACCAAATATCCTCAAATCAACATCCACCTCGTGACCCTACCATGATCGCGACCACTAGCCAACCAATTAAACCTTCGCAGGCTCGTACTTATCAACTAGATGTCTGGACCCGCTGCACTTTCATGTGAACAACTGAATAGTCTCTTAATACCTATGTATCTTCAGTTTGAACGACATGTTGAGATAATGTTTGATCATCCCTGGCTCCCTTGCAGCCTATCTGTAGCATCACAAACCCTGGCGCATAATGGACACTGAGAGTGCAGTATCATACACAAGTGGATGTAAAGGAACATAAGATATATGCTTCGAGTTGAATTAATGCCGCACGATAAGGAAGGAAAGAGGTGTAATTCCCTAATAGTTTTCATAGCTTCTCGAAGATAAGTATAGACATCTCCGTATCGATTTACAAGACTCTACTAAACCTGCTTATGACTCGTAGCACCTATGAACCTAGGGTTCTGATACCAACTTGTCACGATCCAATTTCCCCTCATTGGGTATCGTGATGGAACCTAGTCTTAGGGACTAGGTAAGGCTAACATATACTGAGTAACAATAATAAATAGCATTTAACAACTTTAGAAATTGAATTCTCTATAAAACTTACAATTTCCAAAATCGGTAGTACAAGTCATAAGCCTTTCTAGTAACAGTTTACATAATAAATACATCACTGTTACGGAACAAAGGGAAACAATGGAAATAATACAATATCACTGTTACGGAACAAAGGGAAACAATGGAAATAATACAATATAAGGTGACTTCGGAGCTTGAGAATGCTCAGCAGGTGTACCTTGAAGTCTCTAGCCCCACCAAGCATAAATCTCAAAACCAACTCGATCCGAAGTACCTGGTTCTGCACAAAAAGATGTACAAAAGTGTAGTATGAGTACACCACGGTAGTACCCAGTAAGTATCAAGCCTAACCTCGGTAGTGTAGTGACGAGGCTAGGTCAAGACACCTACCAAAGATATAAACCTGAGCAGGATATGACAAAAAGCTAAAAATATAGGGATATCAAAGTAATACAAATTGCAGGAATAAATCAAAATACAAACAGTAATGGCGATAAGGGGAAAACGCGAATGACAACGAGAAATAACTAAGGGATTAAACAACAACCTTGATGTGATACATATAAGTGTAAAGGTGCTCAAGTAGGAAAAACAATGTCAACTCAACCAAAAAAATTGTTTCTAATACACGATTCCAATAATTTCATTTCTCGTAATCTCATACCATAAACCACGGTTTCCAACCCTTTAACACACACGACACCTTGTGTCCACATCTTTCCATCTCACTTTGCACGGAGAAGTTGACGTGCCATTCGATACACAATATTCGTGTCAATTGCTAATTAAGATGTTCAAAAGATTTCATTTATATATCATAAAGTAAATTTACGATTTCTAGATCAAATAGAAAATCAACGAAAAAGATGAGTTTTGTTTTACAAATCATTTGAGCGAGGAAAATAACATTTTCAAATTAAATTCAACATCGAATAGCTATTGCATTTAATATAGAGTTTATTAAGTTAAAGCATAATGATAATTCCTTTGTAAGTAAAATAAAAATCATAGACGGGTTAAGAAGATTAAGTTGGGGAAGCAATTAAAATAAAATATAATGATTGTTAGAAATAGTAGATACTGAAATATACGGCAAATTCTAACTTAACATTACACAAGGTTACATGATATTAGTTCTTTCATTTTAAAACACTATTTTACTAACGACTCAGCAGGGCAGGAGGTAATGACTCAACGTAGTAAATTCACTTTAAAATCAATACACCAGAATAATAGTATTAGGAAAAGAGCTCAGGAAATGATGTCAAAGCATTAATGTCAATTATAATGACTAAATCCTAAAAAGACAATGAAAATCGGAGAATACAAATCCTCAGAATCTCATACGAAGGCACTGAAGCCAATACAATAAAACAGGGAATACCAAATACAAAAATATGTTGTAGCGTGCAACCCGATCCCACCATATAATATCAATATCATAATTAACCCTTATTTCACCATAATAATCCACCCTTATTTCACCTATTGTGGCGTGCAACCCAATCTCACCGTAAAATAAACATCAATATCATAACAATAAACATAATATGTTGCGGCGCACAACTCGATCCCACCATATAATATCAATATCATAATTCACCCTTATTTAACCAGAATAATTCACCCTTATTTCATATGTTGCGGCGTGAAACTCGATCCCACCGTACAATAAACAATTTTACAATATAAATATCCTCATTTATTCCACCACCTCCCTTATTTCACCAATTCACCACCTCCCTTATTTCACCTGTTGCGGCGTGCAACCTGGTACCCTGTACAATAATATAAATCAACAACAACATGTCATGCCCCAAAAATCGAGGAGCACGACCGGCGCTCAACCAAGTAAACCCGACTGAGCAAGCCTGTTAGATTTCATTCTACCCAAACTAATCACGAGTAAGTGGGGGTATGGACTCCATTAATCAATTTCTGAAAATGTTTCATTATGACTTCCATTTCATTTCCATCAACAACTTCATTCATATTGACAAAATATTACAAGTTTATGGTTTTAATGAAAAACATATTGGTCTGCTAAATACCAACATTTCTAGCTCTATTCCCGACATCAGGCACCACCCACAAACTGTCTACAGAGCCTCTAAGTATAAAGGAAGGGTAATAAGGTAATGCCGGCAACAAGGCTCCGGCTATACCTCAAAACATGGTAAGAAAGTGAACAATAGATACACGAGGAAAAACAGGTGCAAGACCCCGAAATAAAGTGGGACTCACCAAGTCAGCTGGGAAGTGTATACTTCTATCACTGATCACTGACGCCTACCGTGGAACCACCTGCATCCATTAAATATGTAGCGCCCCCGGAAAAAGGGTCGTTAGTACCGTCGAATAGTACTAGTATATGTAGCTAAAAGTCCTATTTCAAAATAGAATGTCCATACAAGCAAAGACAACACATAGAGAACAACAAGTCGCAACCAACAATATCCAAATAACCAATTGAAAC
>ML509842.1:5471-15689 GCA_005239535.1 Nicotiana rustica
AGATTGGAGGTAAACCGAGTATGTTTCAACGTGAAGCTGCTATAGTTATGGGGCATGAAAGGCATTGTCAAAAGAATGAATCGAGCCAACATAAATTTACTAGAACTGGTTACAGTCAGTCTTTTCAGAAGATAAACAGACGGCCAAACAAAATCTAATGTCTCAGATCATTTGTTGAAGCATGAATCAGAAAGAAGTCACAATCCTACATCAATTTTATCAAATGTGAAGTAGCAAAAGATACTTGAAATAGAAAAAAGTTCTAAGTGATTGACATCTTGAACAATATTTTCACCCTGAAAAGCATAGCTAACTGAATAAAAACTTAAAAGCTAATCTTCTTTTTAGAAAATTGAGAAGGAAAAACGATTTGAGTCAAAATGCAGATAAACTTGGTCTAGAAAAAACTCACAGTCAGTATTGCTCTCCCAGTATGGTCATGCTTCAGCGAAGGCCCTTTGATGTCACTTTCAAGAAAGAAATGCTTTCCTTTAACTGCTTCTGTTGCTGCAATTTCTTTTAATTCCTGCAAAAGGTGAGTAGCTATGTGGTTCAAGCACGTCAAATTTATTCACAAATGATCTCTTCCTGACAGCAACAAGGAACACAACATTCTGCAAATAATATGGACAAATTTGGCAAGTACAGATATCCCAACGAAGAAGGGTACATCTCTCAATATATGATTTTGTGAACATTACATTGAACAAATCATATTCCTGGTTGAAAATAGAACTGCTGTGAACACTGGTGAGGCTTAAATCTGGAGATTTAACTTTAAAAGGGCAAAGTTCCAGTTTTTTTTTGAATATGTGGTGTACCAACTTTAGCTATGAGAATGTCAAATTAAATAGGCAAGATGCACTTCACTTACCATTGCTCTCTCCACAAGATTTTCTGTGAGCTTCAGAAGGAAAAATAAAGGAATCAGCACTGGAGTAATATCAAGTTTCAAGTGAAATCATGTAATCAAATTGACAAAGAGCAACCTTTCTGTGAGGGGCCTTGAGAAGCTGGGCAGTTGCTTCAGCGTAAGTAGCCATGTCATCAATTGCTGCATTGACTTTTTCCAAAGTGAGTCGCTGTTTCATATACCTGCAATTTGCATCCCTTATTGTCAAGAAAATATACGAGAGAGAGTTTTATGATGCATAAGCAGTAAAGAGATCAGCATCTCTTTTACTTCAGGAATCTCCTAGTGGGTTGGGCTGACATTGCTGTATAAGGTACACAAGAATTGTTGCCTTAAGAGAAGTTAGAAAACATCCATCTGTTGTATGCAGACGACACATTTTTCTGTGAAGTGGATCCCTCTCAAGTTCTTTATCTAAGGTTGATATTGCTCATCTTCGAAGCTATATCAGGCTCACATTAACATGGGCGAAAATACAATTTTCCCTGTTAAATACTTTAGTGCGAAATTCAGATAAACACAAGCATGGAAAGGTGTTATACAGAAAGTAGGCTATATCTGTCAATAGGAGGTAGTTTGATATTATTGAACAATGTGTTGGACTGTATTCCAACATATTTCAGTCCCTATCCCCAATAAAACTTTGAAGCAAATTGATAAAATTAGAGGGAATTTCTTCCCAGAAGACAGTGGCACTCAACACAAGTATCATTTGTTCAGATGGAACAAAGTAACCAGACCTAGACAGTTTAAGGGCCTAAGAGTAAGGAATCTGGCAATCCATAATAATGTTTGCTAATGAAATGGCACTGGTATATTGTAATGAAGAAGATTCTTTCTGGAGAATCTTAATCTAATTATCAAAGTTAAGCATCGGGAGCAAGAATATTGGCACACCAAAGTATCACACAATTCTCATGGTGTTGGGCCCTAGAAACACATAAGGAGACATTGGGAAGGCTTCTCCAAGTACACATATTTTAGAGCTGGCAAATGGAGAACTTATTAAATTTTGGAAGGATAGATGGCTGGCAATAGAACATTACAGGAAGAATTTCCGAGACTATAGCAGCTACGCATGCTGCCAACAATTAGCCAATGCAGGGAAGAGAATTCTTCGAAACTGACATTCAAAAGGAATTTCCAAGACTGGGAGGTGGACGGCTTGCTATGTTGCTGCGAATCTCCAAAAATGCTGCCGACCGCGTCGGATTCTCCAAATATGCACTAGTTTTGAAGGATCCGACACTCACACTGAGTTTCATTTTTGAAAAGTCCGAGCAGCATAGATGATATGGGAGTGCTATTGGAAAGATTATAGAAGTTCTCACTAGACAGAACGTTGCATATTTTTAAATCAAGCTACTTGAGTCTTGAAGTATGCTCCAGCAGCAATATTGTTGATATTTGGCCCTGGAAACTCAAAATTCCCACAAGATTGCTTGTTTCAGCTAATTAGCAATCAGGAAAGCTTGCCTAGCACATGAAAACCTTTCGAAAAAGGGGGGTAAAACTGTATGCAGCAGGTGCAACGTGTCTACAAGGATCAGAAAACATCAGTCACTTATTCCTTCACTCTCAAGTTGTCAGAGACACGTGGAGTATGCTTTTTTAAATCTTTTTGGGGTTAGCTGGGTAATGCCTTACAGCATTAAAGATGCATATGTCAGTTAGGGGCTTTGTAATGTTGGGAGGGCTATAAAACAGATATGGCAAATGATACCAGCCTGCATCTTTTGGAGTATTAGGACAGAAAGAAACCTCAGATATTTTGAGGGTGTGGTTTCTCCTATATACACACTTATGGCTAGATGTCTAATGAATCTTTTTTTGTTGGAAACTCAAAAATGTAAATAGCTTAGATAAATTCATGAATTTTGTTAGCTCCTTGACTTACTAGTATTATTCACGGGTTACAGAAGCTACCCTTTTTTGCTAAACTGTTGTGATCTTTGGCATCCTCTGGATGCATTTCAATTAAATTCTCTCGACTTGATTAAAAAGAAAAAAGAGAAGTTAGAAAGAACTTACGGTGGTACTGAATTCAGTTCATCAGCATTAATGTAGAAAAGTGGCGGGGAGGCACGGCCTTTTTTTCCCTGAAATCAACAAAATATAGGGTGAGATAACTGCATCTCTATTTTGGCACAGGAAATCCATTTGAAGCTTTCCAAAACAGTGAATAACTGAATCAACAGTAAATGTCTTTTATACTAGATGAAGAATGATAAATTGCATCCTTTGATCACTATTATCTCGTCTTAAAATTGGGGTGCATAATCTGTGACACTCTTGGGAGTCCTTTTCTTTTTTGCGCACAGACCTCATTAGGAAGCCCAGCCTACTCGCAATGAATTCATTGAGTGAGTAGAACACATTCCCCGATGATTTGATTTTCCATTATTCTGGGCCAATTAGAAGAAAAAAAGTGAATCTCACCCATTATGCAATCAGATACTGCATTTAGGCCTCCCTGTTAGTTGACCAGATTAAATATGATGGACATGATCCACTTATCAAGCTAAAGAGGAAACATAATAAATGACTTGCATTTTCGAACAGAAGCAATCATGCAGATATAAAGAGGGTTAGAGAATTTGGGAGAGCTCGTTACCTTAGGTGCAGGCTCCTCAAGCTGCATAGACACAAAACCAAGATCCTCAACGCCGGGCTCTGGACGTATACTATAAGAAACAAATTCATAGTCAGATCAAATGAATCTTCTTAAGGAGTAAGGACCGCATGTTAGTAAAGATATTTTGTTACATAGTACAGAATGTTACCATTTAGTAGCATCCTCCGTTGTTTTGGTCTCTCTATGAGGAACATATGATGGAATAGCAGCTGACAACTTTTGCAATTTCTTTTGCTGCCGCAGCGATGCTTCTATCAGCTTCTGCAGCCAGAAGCAACAGCCGGAAAACAACAAGTTATTGCATCTACATCACTTGTTTATAACTAAGATATAATGTATAACAACACCACACTTTGTCTTTCCAGAAACAAGGTGGAGCAAAAACACAGAGGCCTGTGTATCCTATAACAAATGCATTAGCTCTATAGTATGTTCCAGGGAAACACCGAGAAAGAGAAATACCTTGGCTTTGGGGATGGCTTCAGTTTCTTCACGCATACGGATTTTTATTTTGTGGAGCTGTAGCTCCAAGGCCGTCAGTGCAGAGTCAACAGCTGACAAATCTGAAATGCTGCTCGCTGGATACACTGTTCAGATTGCACCAAAGTTGAAGATCAGGAATAATAAGTAACTTCAACAAGATTTAGAGCAAAAAGTGGAGCAGATAATTTACTGTTCCGAGCTACAACAAGCTGTTGAACCTCCGCTATGCGAGCGTTGAATGATGATACTAGAGAATCGAGTGAAGACCCCGCTCCCGTGACGTCCATTTTACCCTCTTTCTCACTCTCTCTCCCTGACAAAACAACTCTTAGGAAAGAAGAGAAAAAAGAAAAAATAAAGCTCCTTAGAAACAATCATATTCCAAGTTCCTGCTCTACACATCTTCATCTATGACCAACATTATATAGCAAGTACTTCCACATAGTGTTATATGGATACTAATAGTAGCAACAACAGACATTACCATCTAAAAGCAAGACAAACCTCAAAACTAGGGAATGCAGAAAACAATAGAAGTGATATTAAAACACTTGTTTGTCAAAGACAGCCAAAGACATGAGAGTTTGGTCTTAATACGACCGTAATAAACATATTAGTTCAGTGGAAATGTGGAACTGAAAAGATGAAGGTTAAGAAAAAAAGAAAAAGAGAAACTCTTTGCAAATGCTCAAGTGCAGCTAGGATCTTTTCCAATCATACTAGTAGCTAAATCGCTATAATTCGAGGAGTCAAGTTAGGTGTTCAAAATCGCTCAAGTTAGTGAGGACTCACTCACTCACCTACTCCTTGTCTACTTAAGACTTTTTTAATTAACATCTTTATTAGAACTGTGGTGTCCGGGCCACCTACTGCACCTCTACTAATTCCACCGAGTACTTGCTACATCTCACCAGCAAAGGAACAAGAGAAAACCTCTTGATTTCACAAATTTAAAACATCAACGATTCAGAATATTACACCAAAAACACGTAAGAAAATTCCGTTTAGGTCTTATAATAAAAGCATTAAACACACAAAAAAGATACAGAACAGTTCCCTAGTCACGGATATAAAAATTTCAATCATACTAGTAGCTAAATCACTATAATTCGAGCACAAAAGCTGCATTAAATATAGAAAAAAATGGTTGCAATTTCATTTACAGAACCTAAAATTGCTGCACTTAACTGCAAAAATTGACGAGATTATACAAAATTTCGAAATTATAATTAAACAAATGAGACCTAAAGTTGAAAACGTACCGAGAGAAATTAAGCCCTTCGCTTCACGCCGGTAGGAGTTGAGGAAAGTGCGGGAGCAGAATGGGGGAGAGCGCGCTTTTAAATTTTTCTTTTTAAAAAGGCAAAAGTTCAAAATTACCCTTTTGGTATCTTATTTGTCTTATCCACTACAATTTTGCAAATTTAGCCATTCATGTCATCCGTTAAGAATTTAGCTCAAAAATGATCTCGTCTTTGTCATATATGCACTTCTTTTTAATAGAGTTCGAGCTTCAAAAATTGGGGGATTTGCATCTATACTCAGTTTTTGGGTCACAATTTAACTTGTACTCGCTTTGTAAAAAATAATTATAAGTGTACTCACTTTTCGGGTGACTTCAAACATACGGGACCTGAAGTAGCAAGAATTTATGTCTGAAGTACAGAATTTTTTGCCTGAAGTGTGACCTTATCAAAGTGAAACTTCAGATATTTTCGTCTGAAGTTTGGCTTTACTTGCAAAAGCAATCAAGAAAACTTCAGTTCATAGTGCAAACTTCAGACAAATTAGTCTGAAGTTCTTCAGTTTGTAGTACAAACTTCAGACAAATTAGTCTGAAATTCTTCAGTTTGTAATGCAAACTTCCAAACGTCAAACAAATTAGTCTGAAATTCTTCAGTTTGTAGAGCAAACTTCAGACAAATTAGTCTGAAGTTCTTTAGTTTGTAGTGCAATAAACTTTAGTTTCCCAAACTTGTTAGTCTTCAGTTGGAATATTCTGAACTTAACGGCCATGTAGGATCAGACAAAAACGATCTTATTCTGCCAATGCTTGAGACTTTGGAGTTAAGATTTTGTATTGATGTTGATTCTGTTAGTATTGTTTCTCCAAAGCTTGTGAAACTTCAGTTGATTTTGATTATGTTAATATTCCCAAACTTCTATTGGTGTCCTATATATATGTGGTATGGAGTTTTCTGTAGGTTGGCGTCACCGTGATAAAATTAATAAAACGTCGACGGCAGCCTGAAAAATGATTATTCCGGTCGTCGGAAAAAGAATTATACCAGTGTCGAAGAAGTCAAATAGCAGCAAGAGGTTTTTTTTGCTTAGACTTGAACTTAACCCCTGATGAGAATGTTGATCTGAAGTTATGGCCGACAGTGTCGGTTTCATCTCCGATTTTGCGATGCTGTCAAAATTAGGAAAAGAAGAGGAGGAAGAAAGGAGCGCATAGGTCGCAGGATCTGAAGTTGTCAAAATTAGGGTATAGGTTAAATAATTTTAAAAATATGGGTATAGCTTAAATGAGAGCGACCAAATAGGACGCTCATGCAATTTTATGCAAAAGTTGTCTCATATTAAATGCCTCGTGAATATAAGATTGCTTTTGATATTTTCTTTAAAATGATAGTATTCGTTAATTTTTTAATTATAAAAGATGAAGCTTATGCGATTCGAGATTTTAGTTCTTTAAGTTACTAGGTTCGAAATTAATAATTTGTATAATTCGCTTATTTTATTTAAATATTTTAATTTTTGAATTATAAAAGATGAAGCTTATGTGTTCGGTTAAGTTTCTAGATTCAAAATTAATAATTAATACATTTGAATGAATTTTTTAAGAAAAATATAAAATTTGAACTAAAATTACTAGATTCAGCCAAACCCATGACCTATACACTACTCCAACGGTCCAACCTTGAATTTGGCTATAAGAATAATGGAAGTATAAATATCCTTAAGAGCTTCTAAAGGCTTCTTTGCCTTCTAATTAGTGTTTCAACTACTGCAAAACTTGGCATAAGGATTATTTAAAAACATAGTCGATTTTTAAAAATTATTTAAAGTTTGGCCATTGGTAATTAAGTTATGTCTAAATTCCTCTTGTTGCATCGCTAATATTTTTCTTTAATTTGGATGGACTCAAATACAGTCTAAGTAAGTACTATTATTATTCTTTGTTTTCACTAAAATTTAACATAATTCATTCCATAGATGAACAATATAAATTTTTTTGAAGACATTAATTAAATAAATTGAAGTACATTCTATCTAATAACTTTGGGTTTTAGATGCGATCGTCCCTAATTTTGTACTTTAGGTGATATATATACTCTATGGGGTCGTTTGGGTTGAATACAACTTATACCGGTATAAGTTATGATGGGATAAGTTATGCTGGAATTAGTTATGCTGAGATTAGTTATCCTGGTGTTGTTTTTTATCCATTGTTTGGTATATTGTATTAAAAATGACAATCACACAATTTCTAAGAAGAGGGTATAAGTTAACCCGACACTAATTATCCCACCCTCTATAAGGTATAAGTTATCCCCGTACTAATTTTAAGCTCGGAATAACTTATACCAGGTTTGCTAACCAAACAAAGTATTAAGGTGATATTAAATTTTTATACCACCACTATACCTTCTTATACCTCTTACCAAACGACCTCTATAGGTGTGCTTGGTAAGCAGGAAAATATTTTCTTACAAAGTACTCTTTCTACAACATGAAAATAAAGTACTCATTTTGTTGAAATGAGAGAAAATACTTTTTTATATCATGAAAAGAAAGTACTCATTTTGTTGAAATGAAAGAAACTATTTTTTCTACATCATAAAAAGAAAATACTCTTTCTATATGATGGAAAAAAAATACTCATTTTGTTGAAATGAAAGAAAATATTTTTTTTATATCATGAAAAGAAAGTACTCATTTCGTTGAAATGAAAGAAAATACTTCTTACTAGATCATTTTGTTGAAAGGAAAGAAAATACTTTTTACTACATCATTTTATTGAAATAAAAAAAAAAAAAAATTCTACATCACGATTTTTTTGTTAAAATGGAAAAAAGAAAATTAATACTCATTTGTTGGAATTAAAAAAAAAAGTACTTTATCTATAATATGAAAAGAAAGTACTATTTTCTCAATTCTGTAATTGAAGATAGCCCAGAAAGAAAAGCAAGAATTGCACTAATAAGATGATTTGAGGCCAACGTTAAACGGCTCAGATGTGTGTTATGATTAGGCAACAATTAGATCTTATAAAACCCATCACTGAACAGGAAGTGTATGATGATGCTCTTACATACATAGATGATAACAAGGCTCCGGGAATTGATGGTTTTAATTCAATTTTCTTCAAAAAGACTTGATCAGTTGTGGGTAAAGAGATATTACTCGGGCAATCTTGGTTTTTTTTTTGCTTCTACTAATATGTGCAAGCCTCTGAATTGTACATCTTTGATACTAATACCAAAAGTAAAGAATTAGACTCATATCTTGTTGTACTATTGTGTATAAGATCATTTCAAAAATCATTACCGGAAGGATGCAAAAGGTAATAGATAGCTTAATTAACTCTAGTCAGGCAGAGTTTGTCCCAGGGAGAATAATAATATATAATATTATTTTGGAACATGAACTAGTCAAAGGGTACAACAGGAAGGACATATCCCCGGTGTGTATGTTAAAAATTGATATGCAGAGCGTGCGACTCAGTAGAATGGCCTTTCCTTGAGCAAGTTCTAATTCATCTATGCTTCCCTGAGAAATTTATAAAGTGGATCCTCGCATGTGTTAAGACATTATCTTATTCTATTGTCATCAATGGTAAGCCTACCGTACCGTTTGAGGCTAAGAAGGATTGAGACAAGGGGACCTCTTCTCCCCCTTTCTTTTTGTGCTTGTCATGTAGTATTTCGGTACTGCAAATGGTTTCAAGCACCAACCAAAGTGTGCCAAACTAAGACTTATTCAACTTGGTTTTGCTGATGACCTACTTTTGTTCTGTAAAGGTGACATAACTTCCATCACTCATCTTTATGAGTGCCATTTAGATACCTTGGAGTGCCCCATAGCACAAAAAGGTTATTGATTATGCAATGTCAACCTCTTCTGGAAAAGATGACTGGTAGAATAACAACATGGACAACCAAATTTCTATCTTATGCGGGCAGAGTACAACTTATCAAAAGATTGTTTTCAATTCTTACATTCTGGTCCTAAGTATTTGTTCTGCCAAAAAAGATTCTCAAAAAGATTGAAGCATTGTGTAGAAGCTTGTTGTGGACAGGTGGTGCTGATATATCCAAGAAGGCACAAGTTGCGTCTGACAAATTATGTTATTCTAAGTCAGCAGGTGAGATTAATCTTATAGATGTCCAAATATGGAACAAAGCAGCCATTACAAAATTATTGTGGAATCTAAGCAAAAAGAAAGACACAATTCGGATACAATGGGTACACATTTACTATGTGAAGCAGGGACTAGTATGGGATATATATATCCCAAGCAATCCTCATGGGTTATTCAGAACATATTCAAAGCAAAGAGATATGTTGAGGAGGTTGGGTACGAGTGCACAAGATTCCAAGCAATGAAGAACTTCTCTATCAAAGAATTCTACCAAAGGTTATTGGGTGTATTTCCTAAGGTGCCTTGGAGGAGATTAGTATGTAACAACTATATGGAAATTGGATACTAAAGACAGACTTCCAAAGTAGGGAATGAATGTCGATATAAAGTGCCCTTTGTGTTTGACTGAAAACGAGACAACTTCTCACCTTTTCTGTCCCCATTTGCTTCTAACATTTGGAACAAAATGCTCTGATGGCAAGGAAAAAGTCGACAAGCTTTCAGGTGGCAGGAGGAGTTAGAATGGATTAGGGGTGACAATTTGAGTCCGAACCCATCTAACCCGTCCAATCCGTTCAAAGATTAATGGGTTGGGCTAAATATATTTTAGCTCATGCAATTTGGGCTGAGCCCAAGTTAACCCATTATTTTTTATGATTCATTCTGACTCATTTAGCAGCCCAGATACAATTCATGAAACTCACCCAAAATAAAGGAATTTCAACCCAACTTATCTAGAAAATTACTTACTTCCCCAATTTTATATTTTTAATTTTTTTTTCAGCACTACCCACTCACCTACCATAACTCCTAACCCCC